>ML806793.1:146250-170530 GCA_009831015.1 Picea engelmannii | reverse complement strand
AAATATATGCATATGAGTGCATTGTATTCTTTTGAACTCACTAGAGCCATAATATACACATTGGTGCATTTTGAGGAGTCATACGCACCGGTACATATTAATCATAATAATGCACCGACACGTACTATTGAGAAAACACATTGTTCCATAAATGATATAATGTACAATAATATTTATCGTTTCAAAATTGTACGGTGCTCATGTTTGAAATATTAACCGGTGTGCTAAAATTTTATCGTACCGATGCATTATGTTTATTATACCCACCGTCGAGCTAACTATTGTTTACATACCGGTGCCTTTACTATATTATACACATTGGTGCATACTAAAAATATATCTACCGACATATCAATACGTACTAATTACAAAATTATCGAGGCACATTCTATATTAAACACATCGGGTCTTGGAATAAAATTATCGCACCAAGGCGAACTATAACTTAACTGCACTGTAACATATTGAATCCTAAAGCACATCGGTTCTATTTGTAACCTTATCGCACCTGGGTGTACAAAAACTAAAGCACACCGATGCATCATAAGAGAAGCACGTGGAACTGGTGCATAGTAATTATAAGAGCATTGGTGCTCTGCATATGACGAAAAAGGGGGAATCGATGCACATTAGTTATAAACGCACCAGGGCATGTTTTTATTATATTCAGTTCCAAGGAGTTTTTATTATATTACTCTGTCAGTGCGTTTTATTATATTAATGTACCAGTGCGTGTGTTTCAATACCGCACCGATTTGTTTTGACAAGAAACACACCAAAACAAAACCTCCACTATAACCTCTGCCCACCCATTTTTTTTTAGTTATATATAACATCCACTAAACCATCTGTATCCAATAGGGGAGGTTGTAGCGGAGGTTTTTTTGAAAATTTTGCCAAATTTTGTTACTCTAAAAACCTACGCAAAAACCTTCACAAGAAGGTGTTCTCTGTGTAGTGTCTTAAGCTTCTTGAGTATTTCTAGAAACCAAATGCATATTTGGATTCTTTGGACAAAACTAAGTGATTCCCAAAAAGAATCATTCAAATCAGAGGTTGGACAAACAAGATATGCCACTTTGAAAATTTTGTTGTTTAAATTTTTATTTTTTTTGGTGGCCACAACACTCAGAGCTATTTTTGAGTGTTTTCAATAGAATGTTTAGAAATCAACTGCAAATCTACCTTCTTCTCACAAAATATGCGATTTCAATGAATAAATAACTTGAATTGGAGGTCAGACAAATGAGATATTGTAGTTTGAAATTCTTCTCTTTTTAAGATCTTTTCTTTGATGGTCATGGGTATTGCACAGTATATATATTTTGACAAAGTGCTCATATTGTACCCAAACCAACACTATTTGACAGAGGACTTCCATGGATTTGATTTGGTACATTATATGATATATTTATGATTATATTCAACATTATATAACCCTTGAAAATCACTACCCACAACCCTTAGTGGAACCATAGATGACAAAGAAGCATCTTTATAAACTGTTAGAGATATTCGAGCAAATGCAGATCATAGTGGCCATTGAATGGGGATATACCAATGAGCTACATGACTGGTGTGATTTAGAAGAGGCTTGTATGGAATGGTATATGGATAGCTGTCATTTATGGGAAGAAAACTACTTTCAACTTCTCTTTGATGCACATACCCTTTCATATGAAGAACACGTCATTAAGGGAAGACATGAGAAGTTGGTGCCTATAAGTGCCCAGTGTGATTCTTCTACAATGATAATATTCCTTCCAGAGACACCCTTTTCTGTCTATATGGAGGATCCTCTCTATTTGGATCCATATGATTACAATGAGCTTTTTGAGCATCACAGTCAACCATTCATATATCTTTAGTTAGGAGTTAGTGTGAACAATAGTACATGAGACATTGGCTTATGGATTAGCTTCTCGAACTACTTCAACATTGAGGCCAACACCTATACATGGGACCTTGGTTTATGTACAAGATTCTTTGACTACTTTAGCATTGAGGCCATCACTTGTACATGTGACCTTGGCTTATGGACTACCTTCTTAGGCTACTTTAGTTTTGAGGTCATCACTTGTACATGGGACCCTGGTTTCTTGAACTGTTTCAACATTATGATCAACACTCATATTTGGGACCTTAGTTTATGGTTGTACATAATTGTTACAAGAGTCGAGGAAATCATTCCTCAAAAGGGGATGGAAGGGGGGTATCCTCCCTAGGGGTATAATAGGGACCTATGGGCCTATTCAAGTTAATAATAAGGTAGGTAAGGTGGTCAATTAATGTAAAATATGGACTAGGATCACTACCTTCTTAGGCTACTTTAGTTTTGAGGTCATCACTTGTACATGGGACCCCGATTTCTTGGACTGTTTCAACATTGTAATCAATACTCATATTTGGGACCGTAGTTTATGGTTTTACATCATTGCTACAAGAGTTGAGGAAAACATTTCTCAAAAAGGGATGGAAGGGTGTTATCCCCCTAGGAGTATGATAGGGACCTATGAACCAATTCAAATTAATAATATTGTCGGTAAGCTGTCCAATTAATATACAATATGGACTATGATCACTATCAAATAAAACTCACTAAATGTAACATGACCTCACTAAAAAGAACCCACTAAATAACTAATATTTGGTTATGAGTAAATATGTTTTGAATAAAAAAGTTACATCTAATTTTTTTTTTTAATACTTTTAAATATTCGATAAATTAAAGCTAAAATAAATTTAGCAGAAACGAAAATCAAACTAAAGTAAACTTTCAGGTCCTATAAACAAAATACTCCATCTTTTAATCCTTATTATCATTTCCACACTCTTCATTAACTGTTTTTTAAGATGTATTAAACACACAAACATGAAACAAATCGTATGTATATTATATTAACAAATAGTATCAATCCAACGTAAAAGTTGATTTCACTATAATTATGTGTTACGGTTTAGAACAAACTTTTCAAAATTAATGTGACACGGATTGTAATAATCTAACATCGGATTTGATCCCGATTTCTCTAATCGTATGTTGGAGGGCTTGGATTAACCTTTTCAAAGTTGATGTGACTGGGATGGGAATAATCGTTTTGCTGTAAGTGTGAACAAAAGGATTGTAATAAACATTTCAAAATTAAAATATATAATAATATTTATCATTGCGTTGTCTAATTGTTTTATGTTTTAATTTTTTTTGTTGGAATCTGGTGATCTAAATCTGCACGAAATCATTATTTTTTGTTGTTTAAAATCTATTTTGAATGTTGAAAAACCTCTGGGGTACTTGGATTATACATAAATAATCACTCAAATATGTGGATCTAACAGTTTTTCACAGGATTTCAGGGAAATATCCTTGGAAAATATCATCGGAGAAGGACCAAAACGTAGAACATTTAGACTACAGCTATATAATCACAATTGATTTCTCGGAATGCATGTTTTGAGCATGTTGATTGAGAAGGATAAAGGGAGTCCGGGGAGAGTAATGGCATTATAACTTTTGTGCAAGTCGGGCGAGGCCACAAAAAATTGTAGAGCAGAGCAACATATGAAATCTTTCAACAAAAGTACCTCATCCATTGCAAGCACTAGGGCGGGTTCAAGAGCAATGCGTCTATCTTCGTTTATAATGGTAGCGAGGGGAGTATCGAATGGCTTGTAGATTACACCGGATTTATGTTGGAGATTCTGTCTAGGTTTTTTTTTCTTCGAAAAATTGCACTTTATATATATTGATATAAATTGTTCTAATACAATTCAACTCCTACTAACTGTTGCAGAAATGCTAATCATAAATACCAGCTAATCAGAAATAGGCTCCCTTCCCATGTTAATCATGGCTCTTCTCAGAACCCCAACACCATTTGGAAAAGTCACTCCTCTGAGGAATAAAAGCGCAGTCCCTTCTAGGCGAAAACAACAAAACAAAAAAAGGATATTTAAATAAAGAGATGACATATTACAGTCCCTCACGAAGAACAACCCTCCAGCAAGAATTTCCAGAATATAACTAAAAAAGGTTTAAGAACATATTCGGTCCCTCATGATCCTTGACGCACTGGTAATAGATGAGCTTCCCCTGATCCCTTTTTAGCGCTAGCTTTGATAGGCTATTTGCCAGGTGATTATCCTTTATGTATACATGGGAGAGAGATCTTTTGGAAAGAGGAGATTATAGTAATTATATTGTCTTTCCAACAGTCTAAGGTGATGACCTGTAGCCGCCCTTTACCCCGAAGCCATTCTATAATTATTTTAGAGTCTCTCATTACATGAAGCGACTGTATGGACAACCGAGAGTCCAATGAGAGCAAAGCCCAAGCCCCAAGCAGTTCTGCTCTAGTGTTTGTGCTCGGAACACAATTTAAAAGCCACTTATACCTGCAATGTTCACCTACCTTTATAACACCACCAGCTCCACTATTAGTTCCCGTAGAAATGGCTGCTCCATCGAACCAGCCAATGTTTCCACTCCAGTCAATCTGAGATGGCTCCGATCTACTTCTCACAACTTTCGTTCCCTGAGTGTGTTCCTTTAAAAGTGAAAGTGTAAGATGAAATACCTTCGTTGTGGAGGGTTTACTATTTTCAAATATCTCTAGATTACGTTCCTTCCAAGTGAACCAACAAATTAACACTGGTAAAGTGGGAAACTCCTTATTCATTTTATTCCACTGTTTGAAACATCCAACCAAAGTTAAATTTGTACTAGACCAGTTGCTTGAGTATTTGATAGCCGCTTTTATCTTCCTCCAGACAATTAAATTGAAGCCACATACCGTAAACAAGTGTAAGGAAGTTTCTGTCTGATTTTTACATAATAGGCAAATGCCAGGGCCACTAAAGCCTCTGTGCTGCAAGATCTCCCATGAGAGGTTTTTGTTCTCCATCATTAGCCAGGTAAAAAGCTTTACTTTTAGGGGACAATCCCAGTCCCACATTGCCTTCCTCCAACCATCTAACTTCAAGTTCCAACTCAGATTTTCAGAATCCAAATAAACGTTCTTAACAGAAATGCAGCCCGATGAGTCTCCACCAATCCATTTGAGCGTATCCAGTCTCTCCTACATATGTATGCCATTGTTAATGAGAAGGCAATGGAAATGCAACCATTTAGTAGATAAGTGCCCAAACAGATTCAAGTCATCACTGGTTTTCCAGTTTTGTGTAATTCTCCCTACCTGCAAATCCTTCTGTGCATGAAATAAGAAGTGAATCCCCTTCCCGTTGATGGCATCAAATAACTCATCTGATAGTAGATCCCCATTACCCATGCCCAAAATACAATCTCTCCCAATCTCAATAGAGTAACCATTCCCTGGGCTCCACGCAATCCAGTGCAAGAGTAGATGGAGCGATTTAAGTAGGTACCTCCAGGTCTGGGAGCCTCTTTCTTTTTTAATGTCCACTGTGCGAAACCAATGAACAACAGAGATAGAGGGTAAGTATTTTGTTTTAATCACCCTCTGCCACAGTCCCTCCTGCATGAGAGCCCTCCAAAGGCTGTTGGCAGCCAAAGCTCTACTAAACCTGGTCAAATTACGCAGACCCCATCCCTCGAGGTGCTTGGGCCTAGCAATCTGCTGCCACTTGCAGAGATGCATATTGTTTTTTTTTCGACAACCCGACTAAAGAAATGAGTAAATGAGTTGGTGAATTTGTTCGAAAATAGTAGTGGGCAGATTTGCCAAAGCCAGTCAATAGACGGGTTGGCTTTCCAGAACTTCTTTTGTCGAAACCAGTCGCCCCCCCAGAGACAACCACCACGAGCACCAGTGGTTGATTCTCCTTTCAAATTTCTCCAGTAGCCACGTCCAGTTAGCTGATCTATACTTGTCAATTTTTAGAAAGAAACCAAGTTATTTAAATCCCCCAGATAAAGCACATAATATATACGGAAGGAGAATTGACACGGAGTCCCGAACATAAGGAATGACATCGTGTTCAAGGAAGGTGGTTTTTTGTGGGTTGATCCGTAGCTCGAAGGCATCGCAATTTTTTTTATAAAATTCTGCTTATCTCCTTCCACTCTGCAATGGAGGCAGTAGTCATTATAAGGATGTCATCAACGAACAAAATGTGGAGAATCTGGATCATTCTAGAAACTTTAATGCCAATCAAGAGACCGAGATCTTTGCTGTGATTTAAAGCCAAGCTCAATCCCTCCATAACAAGGATAAAGAGCAGTGATGATAGGGGACAACCCTGTTTAAGACCCCTACGTCTGCAAAAAAATTATGTTGGTTCGCCATTGACTAGAACCGCAAAGGTTGTCGATGTGATACAACCCATTATCCAATTGGTCATAGACAACCCAAAGCCATATTGTAATGAAACCAACCTTAGGTACTCCCAGCTTAAGCAGTCATATGCTTTATGTAAATCAATTTTGAGGATTAAGGCATGGATTTTTTTTTCTTTAATACTGTGGAGGCACTCTTGTACAGTCCCGATCGCATCGGTAATTTTCCTACCTTTCAAAAAGCCGAACTGTTCCTCTGATAAGGTTCTAGAGAGGATCGGTCTTAATCTTGTAGCTATAATCTTTGTAATTATTTTGTAGCAAAGATTTCATAATGCTATTGGGCGAAAATCCCCAAAGTTTGTTGGGCCATTAACTTTCGGGATGAGAGAAATAAAGGTCGAGTTCAATGCCCTGTTTACCTCACTGGATATGCAAGATTCTTCAATTGCTTCCAACAAATCCTTAGCAACCAGGTCAAAGAAGTGTATGAAGAATTCCACAGTCCACCCGTCAGGACTCGAGATTTTATCTTTTGTAAACCCTTTTAAGACCTCTAAGATTTCCTTCTCGGTGACTGGCTTTTCAAGGATTAATACATCAACATCTGATACCAGTTTAGGATACATTTTGACTGATGCAATCTGATCCACGATCCTGTCTAGTTTTCAAGCTTTGCTCTTCTAATTGAGATCAATAGTGAGTTTCAGTTATGCATAAGGTATTCCAGACTAAGGATATTATTTTTCATATATATAATAATATGTGTATTTAAAAGATTTTTGTGTGAATCTTAGACCTATTGTTATGTTGTTACGTGTGAAGCCTGCATGAAAGAAGTGATCTTATGGATTGATTTGCCTTGTTCGTTGCTTGCAAATTTATTGTTAGAGATTAGCCAAGGTTTAAAGTTTGACTCATATTTGTGTTTTTCCCTTCATAACTATAAATTAGATTTAGGAGGACTCTGCATATTAAATCCTCGAGAAAATTTAAGGTGTAGACTTTAGCTAATATCATACCGATGGAAATGATAGGGTTTTAAGTTGGTGGAATTTAAAGGATTGTGAGTTTTCAGAGGTACCTGATTTGTTCATTGATTGCAAAATTTATTATCCACATATATTTACCAATGTTTAAATTTTGAGGTAGAGATTTTTTCTTTCTTTCTTATTAATATTTGTTCGCTTTAGAATTCTCTAGATTCTCTAGATTCAGTAGAATGCTAGCCTTCAACAACAACAACAAAATATATGGTGTCAAATTTAGCTAATTTCTCACCAACTGAAATTCAAAGGTTTTGAGTAGGTGAAATTTAAAAGACTACGAGTTTTAGATGTATCTACATTTCTTGTTGCCTCATAGGGAGAACGTTGATGTACTCAAGTTGCCTACAAGAAGAGGGCCTATCTAGTGCTCTGTCATGTATCATCAACCTGAGAGGCTCTCTCCCCTTTGTTGAGCATCACATCGGATTCTGCATGTACATACCCACTACTAGGCAACCAATATCCAGCCTGCTATGCAACATTGAATGTTGCGGCAGGTGGATTATAGGCCATTGAATCTGAATTGCTTTCAGATCCGACGATCTATAATCCACCTACGACAACATTCAATACTGTGCAGTAGGTTGGATATTGCTCGCCCACTAGATAGTGGGTATGTACGTGTAGAATTTGATGGAATCCGATGGATATGTACGCGTGGAATCCGATGGGACCCTCAACAAAGGGGAAAGAGTCACTTCGACTGACGACACATGACATAACACTTGGATGTACTCGAACTCAAGATGAATACGAAAGCCAAAAGGTGCAGAAAACTCATGGAGATGAATACAAAAGCCAAAAGGTGAAGAAAACCTGTGGAGTGTGAAATGCTTGATAGCTAGAGGTAGATAGAAGGTGGTTTGGTTGACAGGTTTTAGGCAAAAGCTGGCCCTATATAAATGTCTTCGACATAATAAAGGTTTTTTTTTTTAGATAGGAGGAGAAGGGGAAAATGGTTTTTCAAAGCTCTGTTACACATGCTCAAACTTTTACAGATGCAAGGAAGGGACCTAAAAATACAGGGGAAAATGATTTGTCAAAGTTGTGTTACACCTGTTCAAACTTTTACAAATGCAAGGAAGGGACCTATCAAGAAAGGGAAAAATGACTGGTCAAAGTTGTGTTGCACGCTCAAACTTTTTCAAATGCAAGGAAGGGACCTACAAAGACTAAATAAATTTATGCTCACATAACGAACCATCGTTGCTTTTTATCCCCAAGGATTAGCTCAATTGGTAAATGTTATGTAAAATTTTTAGAGAGATCGTAGGATTAAATCCAATTGAGTTCCTTAAGGTTGTTAGCTAGTTTTTCAACTAGCAGTAACTACCGTCCTCAATCTAGAAAACCAAGAAAGATGGGGGAAATCAACACGGTACTAGAAAGATATCAACATCCTCCCTTAAAATGACTAATAGATGGGTGAGTGAAGGACTGTATTTCTATGAACAATTAAAAAACAACATTACCTTTTATTGCAAGGGAACATGGAAATTAGTTCTCTTTAAGTTGAAAGGCAACTCTATCATACCACCCACAAATTATGATCAAGATTACATGGAGGGAAGGAAAAATCTGCATGCAAAGGTCTTATTACTTATTAAATTTCTCCAACCTGCATCAGTGACATTCAAAGAGTGGAATGTAATCCCAATGACAAGAGGAGACTCAAACAAGATAAAATGGTGGAACAATTTATTAGCCTAAAGTTCTTTCTTTTCGTGCAACCATAAGAGGGAGATGTCAATGGTTCAAAAAATAAATGGAAAAGAGAATCATAAGAGGACTCAAAAAATCTATTAGAAGCTCCATGCCATCTCTTTAATGAATACTTGCGAAAAAGGGTGGTCAAGCCTAGGGATATATTTAAGATGACCAATGTTAGGAGGGCCAAAGTTTCTCAAATTTAAGTGTAGCTTGGTTAATTAAGAACAAAATATCAAATTGTACCTAAAAATAGATTCTACCTACATGAAAATTAACCAATTCTCTAATGGAAAGAAATAAATGTACGACGTGGAAGGATTTTGCTAAGATAGAATGTTGCATCCTTGAGCCTACAATGAAACTCATCACTACTAGTATTAAAAGGTGCCATTCCATGGCAACAACAAATGACACATGGAAAAACCCTCATTAGACATAAACCTAGCCAAGACAACCTGATCGCTAAAATGCAAAGACACAACCCCAATCATTAAAAAATGTAGAGCAATTTATGATGAAATGACTCGAATGAGAATGAATCCTCTCCAGTTGTGGGAATATTCGATGGCATATGTCAGCATGATTATGTGTTCCAACCTTCTCTCAATCTCTCCAATTTTGTATGGGCATCTATATCACGAGAGTGAGCAAAAATACATGAATATATATTAGTACATGCGTGTGTGATTTTTGTGTTTATATATACCAAAAACCAATCTCAATTAGTTGTTAAGTTGAGGTGGACAAAATGATAAGAGGCAAATAATAGTATGCTATCAATATTCTTCCTATACATGCATTCTAGTAAATAAACCATTCAAAGTATGTATTTAAATGATTTAAATAACATATTGGAGGGAAACAAATTTTTGTTTTATTAAGCCAATGGGAAGGCAATAAACTAACTAAATATCAACAAGAAGAAGCTAGCATAAGTGGTCTCCAATCCGTCTCCATGGGAGGGAAATTTGAATCCTCAAATGGGCTCTCTCTTACATCAAACCAAACATGCAACACTTCCCCTTATGCAAGTAGTACTTGGGGAGGGAATTTGGGTAGCATGAGGGTAAGGAAAAGTAATTTTTATGAGTTGAAGTTTGAGGATTCTTCACTCTTTGGCAAAATCTCAACAACATAAGCTTGGCACACAAAATCTCTATCATATGCATCATGGAGCCTATATTTATAGGCCATTGCTAAGCTTGGAAGAAGCCATTGCTAGTGTAAATGATCAGAGCTTAGGTATGGGCACT
Source organism: Picea engelmannii (assembly GCA_009831015.1). Taxonomy (NCBI): domain Eukaryota; kingdom Viridiplantae; phylum Streptophyta; class Pinopsida; order Pinales; family Pinaceae; genus Picea; species Picea engelmannii. Next base: position 160,265 of record ML806793.1, on the reverse strand, counting down.
CATATGACTGATTGGCTTTGAAGGAGGGCCAAGTAGTCTCATATTGATGATTGTTATGATCCTGCACTCACCAAATGAGACCTCAAGCTTACTAGAGGCATTGATACATCGTGGAATTACTTGAATCACAATACTTCATGGGTTGCACAAGTATCAAAGTTACTCTAACACAATCATGCAACTATTAAGAAATATGTCACATAATCATTCTGATGGTCAACTTGAAGTTTGACTAGGACTAATGATATGTAATGGTCTATAAATCATGCATTTGAATGTATTAGACAAGATTAATGTTGGTTTAGGATGTTTCCAATTAAGATGACTTAGATGTCATAGGTGAGAGAAATTGATGTGATAACAAATGCCCCCTGATGTGTGAGGTTATGAGTGCATTGTGTTGGGGAAATAGATAGTCTATTTCTTGCCCATGGTTTGAAAAAATAGAGAGATAGAGTCAAAATTGAAGGAAGAGGCTCCAACAGAGAGATCAAGGACGCCAATTGTGAAAGAAACAATGGTGAGGCGATATATATGTATATGTACACACACACACACACACACACACACACAATTCCTTTACAAATAAGGCATGCATACCCATGCTAGATCATCGTGCAATTGAACATGAATATTGATTCCCTCTAAAATGTGTGATGGAACAATGTCACTTAGGAGGGAAAATAACTGTAGCAAAGAATTCCCACTAGAAATGGGGGTCAAAACATGTAGAGAGCTCACTGAGGTTAGCTCAAACTAGAGACTCGAAACAAATGTTGGAAAAGAGCCATACATGTTCATGGTTTTCAACTAATTTTGGAATGCTACTATGATTGATGTGTATGAATCTACACAATGGGAAAATGAGTTGCGATCGAGCATGAGGGAAACCATCTAACCAAATATTGACAACAAAAATTCCTACCAGACTTCAGGTATTTGATTAATAATGACAATGGGTACCAAGGTTCTAATACAAGCAAGCCTAATGCAAATAGATGTGTTGAAGTCGAACACTAAAATGAACTATGCCATCAAGGATCAATGCTGAAAATCCACTGCAATATACTATAAGGAAAATTGCCAATGATGAAAACATTATCCCATGTACTTGACCTTTAAATCATATACCCATAGAAAANATGTGTTGAAGTCGAACACTAAAATGAACTATGCCATCAAGGATCAATGCTGAAAATCCACTGCAATATACTATAAGGAAAATTGCCAATGATGAAAACATTATCCCATGTACTTGACCTTTAAATCATATACCCATAGAAAATGTGTTGGTGTTAATAGGGGTAGATTCATTGGATACATGTCACTAATGAGTTCCAGTAAGCCAACACAATGTGCATAGTAAATTGATAAATGTAATGGACTGAGACTTGACATAACGAGACAAGTTGGCCAATGAGTAGGAGACTTGGGAAATCACTTAAATGGAGCATATTTAAGAGAACATGACCCGAGAAATGACCATAAAACTAAACAAAAAAGACTCGGCTAATGAAAATCATGGGGGTTGGAGAAATAATAATGTTGAGGGCATACCAAGGCCATGGATACAAAGTCAGGATGACAACAAGAGGATGACTTGGGGATCAAGATCATGAGTAAAAAGGGCAATGGGGATTGCAAATCTCAAGAACCATGGAAATAACACCCACTTGATGGAATGCATAGGATGCAAACATCCATTGGATTTTGAATAGATGGAAAAACATGGGGGACTTGGTGCAATTGTTCCAAACAAGGGAAACATGGATTATTACATAAATTGGTAAATACATGGCACAAAACTTGGTGAAAAAATAATGGCATTGGAACAAAACGAAGTTGATTTCCTCTGTTTTGGTTTTCAATTTTTGTGTATATGATTTTGTGTTTTTCTTTTGTATATAAAATAAAAGAATCAAAATATGTTACCATGAGGAGACAATGGTTGAATGTGACCAAGAAGTTCCAAATGAGAGATAAGGAATGTGGTGGTAGATGGATATGATTAAAGTAGGAAAGCTAGACGGGTCTCCTTGGAAGGAATGATGGAGAGAGGTTAAAATGCATATGAGAGATTCAACATGAAAATGAGGTAAAAGGCATCAATTTAACTACTTACTGAGAAACAAAATATCCAACCACTAGCAATTGCTTCGTAATCCATAGGTAAAGTTAACAAATGAAAAAGTGAAGCATGAGGCTCTGATACATGAGATTTGGACTAAATAAGGTTCCTCATCGTAAGGGGAATAAGCAGAATACATGTCAGAAGGAAAATTCCCTAGGTAAAGTCAAAAAATGAAAAGAGCAAAGCACGAGACTTTGGTACATGAGATTTGGACTAAACAAGATTCCTAATCTTGATGGGGATAAGTGGAATGGGTGTTGGAAGGAAAATTCCCTAGGTAGATTCAACAGATGAAAAGAGTGAAGCATGAGGCTTTGGTACGTGAGATTTGGACAAAACAAATTTCTAATCCTAAGGGGAATAAGTGAAATGGATGTCAGAAGGAAAATGGTGCTAAACTAGGGAAAGTTAGTAATATGGAGTGCTAAAGTTTGAGGCGTGCAGTGTGAAACTAAGAAAGAGTGAGGAAACTAGTTGAGATGGGTGGACCCTATGGGAAATCTACGGACATCAAATAGGTTGATGATCCAATGTTTGTAGAGGGAAATCCTATGTTTATCTATCGATTTGAAAGTATTGACCTAAAAGAGGTACTGAACTTCATGTAAAAACGATGGAGGAAAAAGGGATCTCAAAACAACATCATGCACACAAGAAATAATAGCATGATGTGAAAATGCTTAAAAAAACAAATTCAACAATGCACATGACATTAAAAAGGGAACTTGGATGCTCTTGTATGGGCTAAATGAATTTTTAGGTCAAAAAAGGATATACATATGGCGAAAACTATGATTTTGAAAAACATTTGTTTGTCACAAGGTTGGAGCAAGAAAGTTGACCTAAATATTCATTTGCTCACTATGGAATGTTGGACCGATGGAGTTCAATTTCATGACTTCCATATAGGCCTTCACCACCATCCTATCATTTTTGTTTGTTTATTTTGTTTTTTTAGAATTTATGGGCCCAAAAAGGAACTCGTTTGTGGTTCCAACAAATTGCTAGATAGGCAAGGTAAAAGTTGCACAAAAACACAATTGTTCCCTTAATATGAGCATGATGGTGTGGTCAAGGCAACTAAACCCATGCAAAAAACTTACACAAAATTTGGGTGAATAGTTGCATGAATCATGCCATTGTCCCCTTGAAATTTACACTATGGTGTGATAGAGGATGATCTACCCATGGGAGTGAGTCATTACTTGTGCACTAGAGAGTGTAAAAGTTGCACACGAATGGGTATGGTGCAGACCCTAGAAGTTCTTCAAGTGCCCCCTCATGCAGATGGGTGTGGGATTACTAGAGAGGATCATCTAGATGTGGTTCCCGGATGGTTATTTTGATGTTTGTGAGTAGTGAATAGAGCTAAATTTAGAGGACATATATATCCTAACTTGTTTACCCATTGGAGGAGATGAGACATACCTGAGGTCATACTTGTGAGGGATGACTATGGTGCATACTTTGATTACTTTCCACTACACATTAAATATGGTGAAGGTGGACAAGCAGATTCCCATGGACCAGATAGTCTCATTGGGGACCAGGGAGGTGGCTAATATGTTATTGTGGGTTGGAGGACTATTTGCAACCCATCATATCTCGATTGGCCAGATGAGGTTGGTTGAGCAGGTTGAGAGTGGATCTAGGTATGCTTGGGCTTAGATATTGTTGAGGGTTCCAAAAACACAGTTGACTAAGTGTTATCAAATGGAGTGTGGTGATTTTTCTTATGGAATTGTGATTTGTGCATTCTTTTTTAGCATGTTCCATTGATATCCCCCCACCACTTGATCAAGGTAGGAGGGGTTAGCGAGTTACAGTTAACGAGGTGAGTGTCGGGCAAGTTAATTTATTAAATTGCTTTACATTAAATTATCAACCAGGGAGATCATAAGCTTGTCAGATTCCGACAAAATATATCCAGGAGTAGGCAACTAACTCTAAGCTAAGCAAGCTTAATTCAAAAGTGCTTTGTTTGATAAGACATTTCCAAGAACCAGAGTCAATGGTACAAGAGCTCTGTTACAATAATCAGTTAGCTACTTCATGGCTCAACTAATTTATGTAGCTTAATCAAAATTGTAAATAAAACTCACTCAAGAACTTGAATTAAAATCAGAGGATCTTATGCTATAGGTTCAAATCCTATAGCTTCTCAACTATCTTTGGATTCCCAGGGATAACAAACATTCAGATCTCTGATGCACACCACACTCAGTCGATCAAACTTGTAGAAAATGAAATCGTAGAAATGAAATGTTACAGAATTCAAGTTGGTCATTGGAATTGTATTTCAATCATTAACCACATTACTTTGGCTGACAAGAAAGAGCATCAACCAGTTTTGTGATCATTATAAAACTCATCCTTCAATGCCTAACTTTGTAGGGAAACCCACACTTACAGAAATGAAAGAGCATAAAGACATGAACATGGAATGAAATGAGCAACTACTGAAATAACACCACACAACAAATGAAGCTATTTAGGTAGTGTATACCAGAGAGAGGGGGCCTTGCCTCTCTTGGCATATACTGACAAAAAAGACTACAACAAAGAACTCTTGATTTGCAACAACAAGCTCTTTATTCCAGCATCCAAAGGATTACAATGATTAGAATGATCTTATATCAAGAAGTTTGTCTACATTTGAAGGTCTGATTATTCATATTTATATAATATATACGAGATCACATAGATCCAAACTACACGGATCTCAAACTCGTCTGCAACTGTAATTCTGGGAAAATATGGTTTAAAGAATCAATCATATCTCCTATATCCTTCTTGTTTTGAGGAAACCGTCAATGAACAACCTAAATGGCCTCGTCCTGCACAAAACCCATGTGGCCGATTTTCAATATTCACCTTCATATGCTCGCAATTGAGCCTGCAAAACTATCTCTCTATTATGGCGCATATTTCATAAATTGTTTTATAAAGAGAATAATACATGCATGCATCCAACAACTCGTGGGTATATGAATAGGATTTGTCATCCATGTAATGGAGAAAGTCATGCCAAAATGCATGAATTTCTCTCATGCAATCTCTTGTGCCGATTTGATAAAGTCGGCTTGAGCAACTCTGCCACATGTACACGTTTCACTGTAGGTTTGATTTCCCTTCTGCATTGATCTGGAGGATCCATGGGCTGATCTGATAGGTGGACGAGATTCATGGATTGATTTGACATCTTGCATATGTTGGAACCCCAACTCTGAATGCACACAACTAGTTGGAGCTACGATTATGTTGCAGAAAACTTATCAAGTGTCTACAAAATATATAATTGATTAAAAATAATAAATAGTTAAATCTAATTGCATAAAGAAGAATCAAAATGTACTAAGAATGAACATTTGACCTCTAATATTCTTTAATGCATTGATTTTGTAGTTGATCACTATAACCATGATAAAAAGGGTGAAAGATGATGCAAATTGGTTCACATAAATATAGGTTATGGAGGAAAGATTTATGATAAGAAGATGACAAAAGAGTGTAATATGAGGACCCAACGTCTCCCCCACACTAAACATGTTGCATGTCCTCATGCAACAAAATTATGCTACTCCCCTCAAAATTTCAAAAATTCAAAATTTTGTGTTTTATCCTTGCTCTGTCACACATGCTCTGAAGCATTTAAGCAATGTTTTCAACCCTGATGAAGATGCATGCTCTTTCTACTTTAGTGTTTTGACCTTTTTTTCAATCTCTGAATATGAAGCCTCTCATGCCGACTCTTCCCATACCACTTTTCAACTTCTATTATCAGTATTTTCCTTTCAATCTCAAAGGCCTTTGTTTTCTTTTGTAATTTAGCAATAATTTTCTTCAGAGACCTATTTTCTTCCTTAATGTGTCTTTCAAACACTTTCATTTCTTGGATTTTAATTTCCAATTGTTTCACCTTGCTTCCTTTCTTCTGTGAAGAAGAGGGAAAGTCTATAATGCTTTCTTTCTTATCCTCATTGGTTGTGAAATGCTCAAATTCCCATGTAATGGACTCATTAAAAATTGTTAGGGGAGGCAGGTGCCGGGTGGGGGGGTTGGGCGAGAGGGCGGTTGGGTTTCTCTACGAGACCGGAGGAAAAATAATCTTAAATTACTATTGGAATATCGGGAAAGACACCAATAACAAAGTAGAGGATTACGCCTTAGTTAAAGGCCTCCAACTAGCAAAGACCCGCCCCAAATACTCAATCTGAATGTTCTAGGCGACTCCAAGACTGTTATGAGGATGATGGCTCAAGGGACAGACCCAAAAAATTTAAGCCTAAAACGAATAATTGACTGAATATGAGTCGACTCACAGACCCTCAAGCCAACATTCTTTCACATACTGAGAGAACATAACAAGGCAACATATAACCTGACGAATGAAGCCATTGGGAAATCGTCTGGAACCTTAGGCATGGAGGGTGTTGAAGCCTTAGCCCCCTTAACCTAATGTGTCACATGACCAAGAGTCAACGCACAAAGGTTGGGGGTGGGGCTTATTGAAGCTCCAACGCACACAAGGACAGATGGACCAGGCACGCGGACACTAGTGCAACAGAGGACAAGTGGATCATGCACGTGGAGCAGGCCAACGACAATGGGAGAAGGTGGAGCAGACATGTGGCATGTCTCATCGGTCATCGTGCAGTTGCGGCTAACAATTTAGGTGATGGATCCATCATGGTTTTGGGTGGCCAGTCATTCCATCCATTCACGCACTTGGGAACACAAGGAATGAAGGCTCCAACACAGATGGATAGTGCGTGCGGCAGCCCAGATATGCAGGTAATGTGTCAAGGTGACGCTAAGTTTAGACCCAAGACCGGGGACATGAAGGTCTTAGGTACACTGCACAAGGTAGATTCTGCGACCTTTCTGTTTGGCACAAACTCAACATTAATTGTAACATGAGGGAATTTTGGCTAGTACTCGTCTTTGCAGGGGAAAAGCCTATTTGTGGTTTTGGTAAGCCATTTTCGACCACCCAACTGCTTAGGCCGCTCCTTAACGTTTGTCTTTTAGTTTTTCTACCTCTAGAGCGTCTGGGCTTCCCCTTGCTTTTCCCTGAATTACTCTTTTCCACACCCTCTGCCTTGTTTTCGCTATGCCCAGAACTTAATCTAGTGGCCTCAGCTATTCCAGTGCTTCGAGGATCCTCCCCGTTTGGATTTGAAACACCTTACACCACGCACTTTGTCTCGTCTCTGCTCCGCTTAGAACTTGTTCCAGTGGCTTCTGTTCATTCTGGACCTGCCTATTCTCTCTCCATTGCACATAATTCCCAATTCGCTTCAGCCTTGTGGCCCCCTTAGCAGATTGGACAATTCTCGGAGGAATCAAAGCGCTTCGACACTTGTAGATATACAGGGTGGCAAGGGCCATTTTGCTGGTTCTTGTCAGTTGGATACCGAGGAAGAATGCATGGGCTACCAAATGACACGAATGCAAATGGGAGCTCTCAGCTCCACCTTGATGTTTGAACTCTAAACCCTTTCTCAACACAAGCACCTGATCAAAAGGCTTCAAGATGAAAGCTATGCCTAGAGGATTTAGATCGAGGAGTAGCATAGCAATATGGAAATAATGCAATGTCGTTTGAATAAACTTGAACGAGCGCAACAATAACCAAGCAATCTGGAAAGCAACCAGGGAGCGTCCAAAAATGTAAACTTAGTCACAGTAAACCAAATTCCGGACCTCAACAAGCCCCACCCAGACACAATTGGGGAGCAACAACGTCATTCACAGATCAAAATGGAACCGAGTAGTTAAGTCCTTTTAAAATTCAATTGCCATGTTTTGTTTTTCGATATATATCAACAGATCTTTTACAGATTGTATTCTGCGAAATACAATCAATGTAGTATAGCTAGGGAAGGAGGACACTCTATGAATATCAATTTTGTTCCAATACCTCCAGATATCAAAGTCTTTACCTTTCGAAGGCCTCTAATGGCCCTTTTTTTGGTAAAACAATGGATTTATCCACACCTTTTAATATATATTTCCAAGTTTTTGTTAAAAAAATAAAAATAAAAATTGTAGCTTCATCAAAGTTTTAGTCTTTGGAGTTATCGAATCATCCTTTTTGAATGATGCATGTAGAAAATAGGATTTTCAACATACATCTTTAATCATTATTCTGAGTGGTTTCCGGATGAATGGCTTTAGTCATAGTTTTTGTGGATATGAAATGGAAGAATTGACACAAGATAACATAGTATGATAGGAAGATAGGATTAGCCATAGGAAAACAAAATAAGTGACTATTGAATGTTAAAAAAAATCAATTCTTTTGCACAATTCGTAATTCTAAATGCAAAATGGTTTAAAGAGTTATTACTTTTTGATTGATTTACCTGTAGCCAAAAATCGATTCCTTTAAAAGTGGGAAATGGAACTGACATCAATTTTGATTTTGTTGATATAGTTGATTCTGTTTCTATGAAATTTTGAAAATGTTGATGAAGTTCTCAATGCTGATGAAGAATGGATCTTGACGAATTATGAAGAATGTTGTTGCTCAAGAAGATGGTCTGATGTTGATGCTGAAGGTGTCAATCTGAATCTGCTGGTGTTGTTGGAGAAGATGATTTGAGTCTGCTGCAAATGAAGTTTCCGGATTTGAATTTCATGCTTGGAAACTTGTGCAAATTCTGAAAATTTTGGAAATCATGGTTTATAGGTGGATCACCATATGGTGATGATTTGAAACCATCTCCAAGCCACGATTGAGTCTTGGGATGTGTGAAACCATGAAAAACTACAAATCTGCTACAGAAAGATAGTTGTAAATGTTTACAAATTTTTTGGTAATTTGTATTAAATCAGTTTTAAAACATGCTCATGTATCCTTTATCATGCATTTTCTAAAAATTCCACCAGTGTATTACTCAATTTATCATATTCTCTTCAAAACCCATATATTAGAATTTTCTAATTCAACCTCTTCTGCTTGCAAATGTCGGGCAAAAATCATCCCTGGGAATAATCTGCTACAGGAAATCTAATTGTTACAGCACTCTCAGTAGCTACAGAAAATCACTTGAATTTGTACTTGTCCAGGAGAGTGCCAATCTGAGTACTATTACTATAAATATTGGATGGAGGCATGACATCTCTATCTCCCCCACACTCGAGACCTTGCATGTTATCATGCACAAGAAGTACGAAACTGATTATTCTTCATGAAGGCTTTTGTGTACAACTGTGAACCCACTTCATTCAATGAAATTGCAGAACTTTGGACCTTTGGTGATCTGGTGTATGGAGGTGCATAGGTTGACTACGCTGCCTTGAAATAAGCATGGGACTGATAGTGCAGATCGTGGGCACTTACCTCATTTTCATTTGCACATCGGTATTGTAGATTACTGTGAAGGGGTATGAAACTCATCATTACCATTGCAGTTGCCTCTTTCCATAATGCCATCAACATCAGTCCAATAGCTCACCCTTAATTAAATAATATTGTAGTCGGTTTTGATCAAGCATCATGATTACACCAAATATGCAACTTTGAAATTGTCGATCCAATATTCATGGATCTCAACCGTATGCCAAATTTAGACAAAAGAGGTTATGTCATTGATAATAGAAAATCAATACATCTAAGGGCATATATGGCACATAGGAAACCGTCTTACTCAGTCATCAAGCAATTCCATGATAGGAGGCATGAAATTGCTGCTATAGGCTCGGATTTCCATCGTGCGAACTAGTGGTTGACCACTGAGTTGACCAAAGGATTATGCATACGATAACGATCTTGAATCCAGTTGAATAGGATAACATCCATGTTGCGATGCCACTGAACAAAACCCATGTCTTCATTTTCGCTTTGGAGAACCGGAGATAGCCAAACCGATGATTGTGCTACTGGATTTCATCTACAACAATTCCGGTAATTAAAACAAGTTATGGAAACATTGTGTAGTTACCAGAAATTCTGTAGCGAACTTCCAGTAATTGAACAAGAATTATGCACTTCCAATAATAAACATTGAACATAGAGCTAAATATTTTGAGGACTCGAACTTGGGATTTTGTTGAACCCTGCTTCCTTTCTTTTCAATTACCATACGACTGTTCCTTCGAGTTTTCCAAATTCAAGCTCAATGCCTTCAATTCTATCTTTCCTTGCAATTGTTTCCCAGTCTTTTAGTTTGACAGAGATATTATGGGGTTGATGTCCATGATCATGGTTCATCACAGAGAAAATATTAAGCACGAGGACGTTGGTCTGGATATCCTCAGAGATACACATGGCACCCGTGACCACATCGAATTGGATGTCACGGACACATGAGACTGCCCACGACCATATTAGCTTCAAATGTAACAACATCTCCCATATTCTTTAAGCCATTTCGCCAACCCTTGAAATCAATCAATTTTTTTTTGATTGATTACAACAAAAGATCCAACAGTAGGAACCTACAAATCTGGTAGTGAACATAGCCCGCTCTTCCAGTAGTTGAACCTCCACTTCCGACAGTTGCACTTCCAGTAGTTGAAGACCGTCTCTTTGGTGAGACGGTCTTCAACTACCAGAATTGGAACATCTTGTAATGAATTGATACCCTTAACAATGCATTGAACTACCAGAGCTTCTGAAGATGTGAATTGTGGCAAGATTAGAGAGATTCTTCCTCTTACTCTAGGAAATTAAACTGTGACTAAAATTCTGGAAATGCTCTTCCTCTACAGGGATCTGAACTGAAGCCGACTCTCTGGAAATGTTGTTCTTTAGATGTTGTTGAAGGATAATTGGTTATGTTATAGTGCTGCTTGGAAGAATGAAGAGGCTTAATGAAGGAGATCTAGGCTACAAGACTGAGGGTCTAGCGCTGTTTTTGAATTTGAAACTTTGCTTTACTGCTTATTATCAAAATAAAATAAAATAAATACTGTTGAATGATAACCATAATTTCTTTGAAACACTACTACAAGAAGATATGTCACAGGGAAAGGTACTGCAACAAAAATATTCCCTGTATGAAGGGGATCTAGGCTGCAAGAAATATGGTAGTTGCACCTAACTTGATGACCCCTCCTTATTATTAAACTAGGATATTGAGCTATACTTGGAGCTTATCCATCATTTATTTAAAATTTTATTCATTACCATACCCTACTTGAGAAAAGGAGAGCCTCTTCTCAAATATAGGATTACTTCCAATGGAGCCATGTGCGTAACAAAATTACAAATGTACCCATATCCAAATATGAGAAGTATAGCTTAATAAGTACTAGGATATGGGAGGCCAACTACTTAAAAGGAGATGATGCCAAAAAGTGTTGAATGATGGAGTGGAACCATTCTTCAATGTAATCACTGCTCCCTGGGTTCTCTTCGATTGTCATACCATGAAGTGCTTTGGAAAGTTGCTCATCACACTCTCTAATGCACAAGGGATATGGTGATAAACATGCCAGAACTTATTTGATCTTTGGTTCTAGTGGTTGCTCTTTATCTGTTGTGGTCTATGCCTCTTTGATCTGCTTACAAGAACTGCTAGAATAAATTTCTAGATCCTCTTCCTGTGGAATATGTTCATGGATCCTTTGTTCCTCTATTGCTTCTTGAAATGAAAACTCATCCCTGGTAACAATTATGGAGTGTGAGAAAGGATTTGAGAAGATCCTTGCAAGGGTATGTCCTCCTTTACTAAAAAAATGCTTGAGCATCCTTGAAGACTTCTTGTTGGCTAATAATCCCTGTCTCGCACATGGATTAGTGCAAGGGGGGATCTTTTTTGAACAAAAAACCACAACTTCTACATAAAGAAAATTTCAAAGCAAATCACATACTTGAACACATCATGCTACTAAGACCCTACTGTCACCAAGTTATCTGTTTACATGGGTAGCTTTCCCCTTTCCATGCATTAAAATTAAATGAAAGGATTGGAAACCAAATTACCACTGCCTAATCCCTTTAGCATCTCCCTGGCAATGGCGCCAAAAGTGTCGTAAAATTTAATTGCTTGAATTGATTTACATTAAATTATCAACCAAGGAGATCGTAAGATTGTGAGATGTCGACAAAATATATACAAGAGTAAACAACTAACTCTAAGCTAAGCAAGTTGAATTTAAAAGTGCTTTGTTTGACAAGATATTTTCAGGAATCAGAGTCAAGGATACAAGAGCTTTGTTATAATAATCAATTAGCTACTTCAAAGGCTCAACTAATTTCTGTGGCTTAATCAAACTTGTAAATAAAACTCACTCAAGAACATGAATTAAATAATAGGATCTTACGTTGTAGGGTCGAATCCTATAACTTCTTAGCTATCTTTTGGATTCCCATGGTTAACAAACATTCAAATCTCTAATGCACACCACACTCGATTGATCACACTTGCAGAAAATGAAATTGCAAAAATGTAATGCTACATAATTCAATTTAGTCACTGGACTTATATTTCAATCATTTACCACATTCCTTTGGTTGACAAGCAAGAACATCAACTGGTTTTGTGATTACTATAAAACTCATCCTTCAATGCATAACTCTGTAGGGAAACCCACACTTACAGAAATGAAAGAGCATAAAGAAATGAAATGAGCAACTACTGAAATAACATCACACAACAAAAAGGAAGCCATTTAGGCAACATATACCAAAGAGAGGGGCCCCTACCTCTCTTGGCATATACTTCCAAGAAAGACTACAATAGAGAACTCTTGATCTGCAACAAAAAGCTCTTTATTCCAACATCCAAAGGATTATAATGATTACACTGATCTTATATCAAGAAGTGTGTGTACATTTGAAGGTATGGGTATTCATATTTATATAATATAGACGAGCTCACACAGATCCAAACTACATGGATCTCAAAACCGACCACAACTATAATTGTCGGAAAATCTGGTTTAAAGAATCAATCATATCTCCTAGACCCTTCTCATTTTGAAGAAACCATGCGTGTGGAACCTAAATGGCCTCGTCCTGCACAAAACCCATGTGGCCAATTTTCAATATTCACCTTCATCTGCTCACAATTGAGACCACAAAATTGTCTCTCTATTCTCGCACAAATTTCATAAACTGTTTTACAAAGAGAATAATACATGCATGCATCCAACAACTCGTGGGTATATGGATAGGATTTGTCATCCACGTAATGGATAAATTCATGCTATAATGCATGAATTTCTCTCATGCAATCTCTTGTGTCGATTTGATAAAGTTGGCTTGAGCAACTCTGCCACATGTACATGTTTGACTGCAGGTTTGATTTCCCTTCTATGATGATTTGGAGGATCCATGGGATGAATTGATAGGTGGACGAGCTTCAGGATTGATTTAGCATCTTGCATATGTCAGAATCCCAACTCTAAATGAACACAACTAGTCGGAGCTACCATTCTACTGCATAAAACTTATTAAGTGGATACATAATATATAACTGATTAAAAATAATTAGTTAAACCAAATTGCATAAAGAAGAATCAAAATGTACTAAGATTGAAAATTTGACCTCTAATATTCTTCAATGCACTAATTTTGTAGTTGATCACTATAATTATGGAAAAAAGGGTGAAAGATGATGTAAATTGGTTGACAAATATAGGTTATGAAGGAAAGTTTTATGATAAGAATATGACAAAATAGTGTAATTTGAGGACCCAACAGTGGGATAAACTAATGCATTGAGCTAGAGGAGGGGAGGTTAGATGCATGTTTGACCAAGAGTTCTTTGATGCATGGGAGAAACAAATTGTGGCACTATAGGAGTACCTTTGTGTTGACATGGATTTTATGGGAGATCCACATCTGCATTTCCCCCCTATGGAGAAGTGGCAACCTATTGGTAAGTCTTTATGATATTTTGATACATACACATGCCTTTTGTATTTTGAT
>ML806793.1:114547-134593 GCA_009831015.1 Picea engelmannii | reverse complement strand
ACATCTTCATATTAAATAATCTCTTCATTAGAAATACCTTATTGGATGCCAAGGGTTTTTCATACAATTTGGCCAATGCGTCCATCAAACCCTTCATTGTCTTTTCTTTGGAAATATTGAAAGCCATCGACGCTGCCAGGCTCGACCGTATCGTTCCTAGAGCCTTTCTGTCAAGAATCTCCCATTCTTCGTCCTTCATGGCCGTCGTCTTCTTTGCTACTCCACCCAATGGTAGGAATAGATCCTTCTAATATAAATAATCTTCCATCTGCATCTTCCATAACTGGTAGTTTTGGCTGTTAAATATCTCGACCCTAAACTTTCCATCTTCCGACATTGCTCCCACTCGAACCAGGAACCCTCTTTTCCTGCGAGTTACCTTTCACTCTGATACCAGTTGTTAGAAAAACAGGACCGTGGAGCAATAAAATAAAACAAATGCGGAAACAAAACACAGAAGATACACAATACAAGAGAGACACAAATTTACGTGGTTCACCCAGTGTGGGCTACGTCCACCAGAGAAATTGCTAGGTCCTTCCTTTATTATTATCCAGCAAATGAAGGGATACAACCTACAACAAAACCTGTTGTAACTTCCTCTTCTTTCTCTCACAGTCTCCTCTCTCAGAATACAATATTTGCCATCAATCATAGCCGCAATACATTTCCCTCATAAAAGAGGGTTGCCTTCTAGGGAAAAAAACCCTAACATAATCTCTACCGTTAGATCTGCGACCTTGTAATGAACGGTCCACATTTACAATGAAATTACAATATACATTTACAAGACAATTTTTTCTTCAGGGGCTTCGCCCCCAAACCCCCATCGGGGGATGCCACCCCCGAACCCCTGCTGGGGGCCCGCTTGCCCCAAACCCCCCAGCTGGGGGGATAGCCCCCTTGGACCCCACAGAGGGGGTACACCCCCTCTGCACTCCCCTGCGTGGAAGAGTGTACATACTTTTGGGGTGTAAATACTTCATGGGGTATAAACACGGCTGAAAGCAAGGAACTCTGAATTTGGAAGATAATCAGGCTCCATAACCAACAATCTAAAGTGTGCTAAAGGAGTTGGGTGTCTTTTTGGGGTCTAAAGGTGTGTAAGAGGAGTCTTCTTTGGATTTTCTTAAGGTGCACTTTGAAGGATTGGAGGTTTGTGATGTTACAATGTGTTGTATTGAGTTTTTGATGCTACAATGTGCATTTTTTTGAGGTTGTGATGATGTAGTCAGTGATCATATCCTCGGATTGATGTTATGAGGCTCACTAGGGCATGAAGGATACATGTGACTAGGGTTTGAAGGATTGTCTGGAATGAAGCATACAGGTGAATTTGGATGTACTTTGTGTATGAGGATCTTATATTGGTGTCTATACATGTCTTACCGAGTTGGTGTTCAACCAAGGGGCTTGGTGTATGCAAATGTTGTAACAGTAGGTTGGTGCCTACAAGTTCTACTGAGTTGGTGCTCAGTTGAGAATATTGGTGTCTCCAATAGGTTGGTGCCTACATCTTGCTGAGTTGGTGCTCAGTTAAGGAGATTGGTGTCTCCAGTAGATTGGTTCTTACAATGTTTGTAACTTTGGGTTGGTGTCTACAAACATTTATAAAGACAAGTTTATGGTTTTCTCTCGATTGGGTTTCCATGTTAAACTATGTGCATTATGATTCGAGTTTATATGTTATTATTGTTTCTAAGAAAATAAATGATTGATGAATGGTTAAATAAAGTAAAAAGTATCTTATATTTATTCACCTCCCCACCCAGTATAAGCATAAGTTCAACAATTGGTATCAGAGCAGGTTCCTTTAGAAACATTTTAACCACGGGAAGGCAGATCTTGAGCACATGTGGATTGTACAGAAGGTCTCCCTACAAACAAAGATCCTTTGTTTGATGGAAAAAACTAGCAACATGTAGTATAAGAATGAAGGTATATTTGAAGGCTGTTGGGTTTAATATTTTGGAATCAGTCACAACTGGTTATACCGATGAAGCTGGAAAGGAGTCAAGTGAAAAAAATGCAAAAAAAATAGATGTCAACTTAAGTGGCCTACCAGATTCTGAGACTCTCAAGGTAATTAAGTGTACTTCAAATAAACATATTCGGGACAAGCTACAAAACATTTATGAAGATATATCCAATGATTGTTCTAGCTTTGAATCAAAGACAAAAGAAGCACAATTTGAGAGAAAGGTAAAAGGAGGACCTGACAAATACAAAGAAAGGGAAGATAGTGATGATGAAGAAGAATATCTCTCGATAACCATTGATACAAAACCTATTGATGAAGAAAATGAAGATAATCAGAAAGAAAAGACAGATTCAGAGGAACTGAATATTGAAGCAAAACTCATTAGTGCCTTAGAAGAAATAGACAGACTCAAGGAAAAGAATATAAAGCCGAAGGATCAATTGCATAAACATGAAAAAAGGATCATGATCTTGAAGAAACAAAGAATAAAATTATCACCCCGAAGACTCAACTAGAAGAAGAAAAAAGGATAGAAGAAGTGGTGAGAATCCAACTCAAAGAAAATGAAGAAAATCGCGAGAAGCTAGAAGTTGAAATAGTTTCCTTAAGAAAGGAACTAGAGAAAACAATTGATCATTTGAAAATAATATTGAATTTTGGAAAGAGTACTGTAATCTTAGATAATATTCTCAGTTTTCAAAGGTCACCATTCATCAAGAGAGGTCTTGGATATGACGATAAACAAAAGACCACTGAGGGAGATGCAAGCATTAAGGTCACAAATCCATCAAAAAAGGGAAATGAAGAAAATCCTAAAAGCTATGTTAATATTCTCAAAGGCTCCATCAACAATGAAAGTAGTAGTAGGAAAGGAAATAATGACCAACAAAAACGTGATTCTTGTCACAAGAACAATGATAATGAGTTCAAAAGAGCTATTCCACCAAGATGAAATTTCACAGACTGGTACCAAAATATCTTTCTTGGATATTTATTTTCTTGCAACAATTTTGGTCATAAAGCAATAGATTGTAGAGCTTATGTAAGAAGTGATCATGTGAGAGATAGAAATAGAGGTTCTTACAAAACATCAAAGGATGATTACGTGAGAAACAAAACTAGAAGTTCTCACGGGTTTGCTAATAGAAACTACAATTCATTTGCTCCTCTATTTGATACTTAATGTTATAAGTGCAATAACTATTAGCACATAACACATGGCATTAGAAGTAGCATAATAAAGTCTCCTAAACAAAATAGGGAAGAATATGTTCTTACCAAGCACAAAGAAGAATACACCAGAGTGTGGAAAAGGAAGCAAGAAGAACAAAAGAAGGAAGAATGTGGAATTGCACTTTATGCTCAAAATAAAGGGAATCAATGGTACATTGATAGTGGATGTTCAAAACACATGGCAAGGGACCATACCAAGTTTCTCACCTTGAAGGAAGAAAAATGAGGTAGAGTTACTTTTGGAGATAATGCTTCTACAAGGATAGTTGGAAAAGGTATTGTTAGTCTTGATGATGGAAAGACAAATACACATAATGTTTTGTATGTTGAAGGGTTAAAGCATAATCTTCTAAGTGTCATCCAAATGTGTGATCAAGGTTACAACCTCACATTTCATTCTAAAGGGTGTGAGATAAGGAAAACAATTTCAGGAAGATTAGTGGCAAATGCAAACAAAATCTCAAGAGATGTATAAATACTTGATAAAGTCAAAGGAGAAAAATGTTGCATGGGAGTGATATCTCTCTCATCCCATAAATAAAGGGAGGCACAAGCTCAGGGGGAGCAACCCTTTGCCATTGATGTCAAAGGGGGAGAAGTTGCAGACATATGAAGAATTACAGACACAAGGAAAGTTGCAGACGAGGGGAGTATTAGAATTGAAAAAAGGTTGCCATCAATGATAAGGAGGGAGATAGTTGGAAATATTTTTGTCATTGATATCAAAGATAGGGGGAGACTATAGATATCCAAGATAAATATTTCAAGATAGATATTGCTGGAAACATTGTTTTTGGATTATTGATGCTCGGTTTGGATACCCTATCTTTGAAGGCATGTTTACCCTAGATACCTAGTTGAAATTGGAGCATAAATTATATGGTTGAAAATATTATTCTGATACCTTTCCAATGGTATATTGAATTCCCTCTAACTCCCTAGGAATGAGGAGATATGATTTTTTCCGTTAGACAACCTAGCTAGAAAATTTAGGTTGGCTCATCCTGTTTTTACAGGTCGACCCATAAAGTGGGGAAAAAATTACTCTAAATACATGATATATGTGCACATTTTTAGTGAAACCAAGCAAGAGATCAAGTTTGAGGTGCACATAAGTGATCTGAGGTGTGCTAAAGTAGATGAGGTGTCTTTTCTAGGGTCTAAAGGTATGAAAGAGGAGTCTTTTTGGGTTTTTCTTAAGGTGCACTATGAAAGACTGAATGTATGTGATGTGTGTGTTGTTTTGAGGTTGTGATGATGCAATGTGCATTGTTTTGAGGTTGTGATGATGCGGTCTATGATCATACTATGGGAATGATGTTATGAGGCTTGCTAGGGAATGAAGGATACACATGACTAGGGTTTGAAGGATTGTCTATGGAATGAAGCATGCAGGTGAAGTCATAAGTACTCTATGTATGAGGATCTTATATTGGTGTCTATATAGGTCTTATTGAGTTGGTGTTCAACCAATGGGATTCATGTCTCTAGTAGGTTGGTGCCTGCAGATATTGTGATAGTAGGTTGGTGCCTACAGGTGCTGCTGAGTTGGTGCTCAGTTGAGAAGATTGGTGTCTCTAGTAGGTTGGTGCCTACATATTTCTAAGTCGATGCTCAATTAAGTATATTGGTGTCTCCGGTAGGTTGGTGCCTACAAACATTTATAAATATAAGTTTATGGTTTTCTCTTGATTGGGTTTCCATGTTAAACTCTGTGCATTATGCTTTGAGTTTATATGTGATTATTGTTTCTCGGTTAATGAATGTTTGATGAATGGTTAAATAAAGTAAAAAGTATCTTATACTAATTCACCCCCTCCTCTTAGTATAAGCATAAGTTCAACAAGAGAGGGGGGATCTCACATTCAATGGGTAAAAATGATTATAATCCATAAATGAAATGAAATGGCATGAATCTAGTGGTGCCTTTGATGAATGTTTGATAGGCCCATAAAGATAATAGCATGCGATACTAGTTGGGATTATGCTGGTTAACTTCCCTTTGAAGTATGGTTTTGAGGATTTTATTGACAATCTCAACATGGTCTTTAGCTTGAGGATAGTATGGAGTGGAGAACTCACTTGTAAATCCCAACTATGAAGGCAACTCTAAATTCATTCTCAAAATGTGTACCATGATCACACATTATTTGTTTAGGGACACCGAAGTGAGTTTTGACATGATTAAAAACAAGCAAGTGACCATTTGAGAAGTGTTATCAAAGGTTAGCATTGATTCAACTCATTTGGTGAAGTAGTAAAAAAACAAAATGATGTACTTGTGATCGCCATTGGATTTAAGGTGAAATTCCATAAAATTGATCCCCCATTTGCAGAAGGGAGCGATAGTGATAATGGGATGCAGGACGTGGGTGCTGCTCAGGTTTTAGAAGTGATATTTTGACAATTCTTGCATCACTTAACCCCTTGATTATAGTGATGAAAGAGAGATAAAAAAAAACATGTGAGAGCAGATTTTATGGGTGGTGGCCAACTGATAAATGGCCACTACAAGCATTGCTATGAAAATTATTGAGAAACCACTTTGCCTCTTAATGAGTTAGGAATCAATACATGATGGTGTTGACTCCTTGCCAATAGAAAATGTCTTTGATAATTGTTAGATTTTCTTAAATTTCAAAGCAATAGATTTACGAGAGTATTTAGATATTCTTTTACATTCAACAACCATATACTGAAAATATAAGCATGATAAACAAGCACAAGAAGACACAAAGATTTATCCTAGGAAAACCACAAATCTGGGGAAAAACCCAACCAACTTTTCTTAGAGAGAATATTTCTGACAATACAATACAACCATTAATAAGCTTTATTCACAAGAGAAAAAATGATAATGAAGAAACCTTGATACAACAACTTATCTCTTCTCCTTATCAAACCCTAGTGAGGGTAGTTGAGGCACCACACAATACCAGTGCAACTCTACTAAGATAGTGCACAAGAGAAATCACCAAGAACCACCAAGAAACCCCAGTTGATGCAATAGCTATGTATTCTTCTTGCCTCGGACTTGTACCTTCGTTCTGAGTGAGATAGTTGTGTGAGCGAGTGATCAAATGAGAAAGGTGTCACTTTAGCTAGGGCAAAATTCTCTTCCTTGAATACTATTTTCACTTTATCATTTCTTGTGGGCCGACTTCTCTCCCGGGGTGTTCTTGAACTGTTCAATGGTCTTCCTTTGACTTCTTATGATCTTCTTCTTCTCTAAAAAAAGTTGTCCATGAGGGAATACCTCCCGCTGCTACCAAAACATCAACACTCCCTCTTAGATAGGGAGGTATTCTTCCATGATGTTCTCTTCTAGTAGTCCCAATCACACCCATACATTTCACATGGCATGGGAAAGAATACCACCATAGTATCAAGACTACACTGCAAATATCTAGTATTCCCAATCACACCCATCCACTTCACATGGCATGGGAAAGAATACCATCATAGTCACAAGACTACACTGGAATTATCTAGTAGTCCCAATCACACCCATCCACTTCACATGGAATGGGAAAGACTACCACCATAGTCACAAGTGTTGGGTATGTGTTATATTCTTTTCACGAGTAGTAGTGTCTGAGCGTATGCGCCAGGCACGCAGGGGGGTTAGAGGGGGGTGTAGCCCCTGGAAAATTTTTATCTACCTCGGGAAACATGACACCTACCTTAAGAAACGTATCATGTATTTAGGTGGTTTTTTTGGCACATGGTTTTTGCCGATAGTTTTCTATTTCTGGTTAAGGAATTAGGGTTTTGGACTAATCTAGGTCATTGGGTTAGGGTTTTGGATGCCGCTGGCTCCTATATGTATATTGTATTGTAAACAATGTAACATAATGAATGAATATAATGTATGCTGGTTTTCTCGATTTGGGTTTCCAGGGGAAAAATCTCTGTGTAATGTTTGTATTTTCCATTGTATATTTTCTGAATATCTGTTTACAATAGACATTGTACAAGGTTAGAATTTACAACAAGACTATGCTACAAGTATCTATGATGTTTCTCCTCTCCTAGTAGTCCCAATCCCACCCATCCACTTCACATGGTATGGGAAAAACTACCACCATATCCCCATTCACACCTATCCACTTCACATGGCTTAGAAAAGGCTATGCCATGGTCCCAATTACACCTAGCCACTTCACATGGCGTACACAAGACCATGCTACAAGTCCCAATCACACCTAGCCACTTCACATGGCATATGAAAGACTTTTACCAAGATACTCATTACTCCCTCAGTCACTTCACATGACTGATCTGGGAAACCCTTGGCCAAAGGGAGAGTATATGCACCCTGTAGGAGAAACATCACAACTCCCTCTCAACGAGGGTGGACATTATGCATCACGTCAAGCTTGTCTCCGAAGTACTCATACTTCACTCTAGAAAGAGGCTTGGTGAGAATGTATGCTATCTTCTCATCTATGGATATGTTCTGAAGATCCATTGCTCCTTTCTGCACCATGTATCAGATGAAATGGTATTTTATCTCTATATGCTTTGACTTGTCATGAAAGACTGGATTCTCTGAAAGATTTACACAACTTTGATTATCACAATATATCAAAGTTGTCTCCAACTCTACATCAAATAACACTACAAGCAACTTCCGAAGCCACACTGCTTCATGACTTGCAACACTGGCTATTATATATTCCGCCTTTGCTGTACTAAGTGCCCATGACAACTATTTTCTGCTCAACCATGAGATCATACCTGATCCCAAACTAAAGCAACATCTTGATGTGCTTTTCTAGTCTACTGCACTCCCCACCCAGTCATACTCTGCATAACCTTGCAACTTTACTTCACCATCCGAGACATCTCTGAGTCCATATCCAACCATACCATGCAGGTACCTCAATACATGCTTTGCTGCTACCAAATGTACATGTCTAGGATCAACCATGTATTGACTCAAAGTGTTCCTTGCAAAGAATATATATGACCTGGTGTTAAACAGGTACATCAAGGATCCGATCAACTATCAGAGTGTCAACTATCACAAAATTCGAGTCGTGTCTCCTTACCATCAATGTAAATCCAACAATAAAGTCCATCGAAATGACCTCCCATTTCGATTCAGGAATAACGTGTGGCTATAAAAATCCTGCTGGATGTCTATGTTCAACCTTCACTAGCTGACATTATAGACATCTCACCACGTAAACAACTATTTCTACTTTCATTACCTTCCAGAAGAATAAAGTCTTAAGTTCTGCCTTCATCTTCGTGACTCTCGGATGATCCATGTACACTGCTCTATGAGATTCGTTCAAGATCAAACTTCTTAATTAGTCGCTAGGTGGTACACAAATTATTTGGCCGTTAAATCTCAACAATCCATCGTTGTCTAAAGAATAACCTTCAAACTTTGGTACCATCATGGTACTTCGTCCAATATTATCCTTAGCTTCTTTATACCAGTCATCATCGATCTATAAAGTTAGAATCCTTTCTCTAAGATTCATCTTAAGAGGTATTACTGAGAATATATGTGGTCTCTGACTCAACGCATATGCCACTCTCTTCACCATTCATTTAATGTAAGTAATGTCAAAGTCGTATTCGCTAAGTAATTCTGACCAATGCCTATGTCGCGCGTTCAAGTCACTCTGCATAAATATATGCTGTAATCCACAATGATCTATCTTTCATTTGAATTTTTGTCCAATCAGATAATGTCTCCAAACACTCAAGGCATATACAATTGCTAATAATTCCAAGTCATGCATTGCATAGTTCTCTTCATGCCTTCTCAATTTCCTTGAAATATAAGCGATTACTCGATTGTATTGCATCAAAACTCCGCCTAAACCTTCCTTGGATGCGTCTGTGCATAGCAAGAATTCCTTGTCGATGTCGGGGACTTTCAATATTGGTGTTGTCATCAACAACTCCTTAAGCTTTTGAAATGTTTCCGTGCATTTATCTATCCAAACATACTTCTTGTTTTTCTTTTGCAATTCCGTGATCGGATTTGCTATCTTCGAAAAACCTTCGACGAATCGATGGTGATATCCTACTAAACCCATAAAGCTGTGTACTTCTTGTACATTTGTTGGTGCTGACCATTCCATAATAGCCTCTACTTTCACTGGATCCACAACAATCCCTTCACCAGATATGAGATGTCCCAAGTAATGAATCTTCGATTGGTAAAAAGAACATTTCGATAGTTTCCCGTACAATTTGTTTTCTCGTAGACACTGTAGGACCAATCTTAAATGTTCGTCATGTTCTTCTTTGGTCCAAGAATAAATCAACATGTCATCAATAAATACTTGAACAAACTTATCCAAGTATTCACAGAACACCCCATTCATCAAACTCATGAACAACCCCGGGGTGTTTGTCAATCCAAATGGTAAAACTGTAAACTCATAGTGTTTGAATCTCATTTTAAATGCGATATGAGGGATATCTTCTTCCTTAATTCGTAATTGATGGTATCCCGATCTCAAATCAATCTTCGAAAACACCGTCTCTCCCTTCATTTGGTCAAATAAGTCGTCTATTCTTGGCAACATATACTGGTTCTTGATCGTCGCTTTGTTCAATTGACGATAGTCAATACAAAGTCTCCACGATCCATCCTTCTTTCTCACGAAAATAACTGGCACACCCCAAGGTGACACACTTGGACGTATAAGTCCCAAGTCCAATAATTCCTTCAATTGCATTTTCAAGTACTGCAATTCAAGAATTGACATACCACATGGTGTTCTCGCTATCGGTTCAGTTCCAGGCTTCAAGTCTATTGTAAACTCCAACTCTCTTTCGGGTGGTAGACCTAGTAACTCTTCCGAAAACATGTCGGAAAAATATTGTACTATAGGAAGGTTTTCTAATCCTTCCGCCTCACCCCTTTCGTTTAGCACTAAGATTGCATAGAGCTTGCACCCCTTGCACAAGCTCTTCTATAGCTGAAGGGAAGAAATAAATCTCATGGACACCCCTTGGTTCCTTCCTACAATCACTCTATTATGTCCCAAATCATCTGTCAAGATTAACCGTTTCGTCTTATAGTTAAGTATCGCATCATGTGATTCCAAACAATCCATACCAATCACTATGTCATAAGATCCTAAGATCGTGACATACAGGTTGGCCTTTGTTACAAATTCTCCCAGTAAATGCTACAGTCCGTAACCTTTCCTCCAACCTTTTGTTTGGCACCCGATTCCATTTCTATGTAACTGAACTCGTCCTGCTCGACTGCCTTTACCTTAATTCTATTTAGTGCTGCAGTAGAGATAAAACTCTTCGTAGCACCTGGATATATCAAAATACTAAAAGTTTTTGACGATTGTACCTGATGTCTTGAGCACAGTGGACTGGTGCTCGAACTGGTGGTTGTTCACCGCTGCATGTATCTTGTGGGCCTTGCCTAAATATCCAACTGTAGTTGGTCCTAATGATCTTTCCACTCTAGCCTTCTCAAACAGACAATCTCGCTGGTAATGTGGTTCTCCACATGTCCAACACCCAGTCTTCAGTCCAGTACTCCTGGTCCCCAAAGTAGAAGCTAATGGCCTAACAGTTTGTGATCCTAGTTTGTTCTGCTGAACATGCCTAAACTGCTACTGCTGTGGACTACGCTATTGCTGTTGTGGTCCTCTGTAAGGAGTCCTCTATGGAGTAGTCTGTCACCATGGTGTCGTGAACATAGGTCCTCTAGGTGTATCTCGATGCCCTAAAGTCTGTCTAGCTAGTGTCTGATGTTGCTTCACTCTTGATGATGTCTGTCCAGAGGGTTTAGAAGAAGTTCTGTCCTAACACCCATTTTTCAGCTCTTCCTCAACTATGAGGGCCTTCTAAAATGCATCGTGCAACGTCTGAGGCATAAAAATCCTCACCTTCACACAAATGTTAAAGTTAAGGCCTAACACAAACTTGTTGACCTTTAAATTCTCTGTGTTCAGATGTGGAGCATACTTAAGCAGCTCCATGAATCTGGCTTCATACTCTGGCACCGTACGACCACCTTGTCGTAAGGCATTGAACTCGTTAAGCTGGCACTCAATGAATTCCTCGGACAAATACCTCTCCCGGAACCATTCCTCGAACAACTCCCAAGACATGTCTTCGATGACCATGTTTAGTTAAGGTAGGAGCGTCTTCCACCATAGAAGCATACTCCCCTTCAACTGAAAGACCGTCTTGCGAACTTTCATGTTGGAGGTGTAATCACAAAGTGCGAAGCACATTGTCATATTCTCCAACCATTCCTTGGCGGCTGAACCGTTCATGGCACCCATAAACTCGAGAAAATTCACCTTCTCGAGTTCTTTGTGCATACTACTACTACCAACCAAATCTGTTGTTAAGAGTTTAGATCTTAGGACAACTCATATGCCAACTTGCTCGTCAATTAACGCCAAAAATTTAATTACACTTGGGTTAGTTGGAGTGAGAAACTTCAACTCACCCAAAATCATTTTGTACTGACTATAATTACAAAAAAAAAAATGGACGCTACTGGTAACAATTTTCAACAGTTTACAATTACAAAACAATTACTCTAGCATCCCTGCCTTCAACGACTCTCAAGCACTTTACGAAAATCGAATTAATGATAAACAAAACGGTTACACTTTCCAAGTAGCACCAGATATACAACTCTATAGAGAATGTCTCAACCACCAGAATTTGCAGCTATTAATCCATTGTGTGAGGAAGATATTGGTGATTAATTCTACAATTTATAAGAGAAATTCAACTCTTCTTTATTAGAAGAGACGCTACGAAACTGAAGAACTTACCCCTATTGAAATCCATACCGATTAGAGAGAGGATGTAAATACTATTTCAAGAATCGATTTTAACCTTGAGTATTCTGAGGCATATTTGAGTGGACCAACCCATGATAACCAACGTTAAATTTACAAAGATTTTATTAGTTATTGCAAAAGATCTATTTAATGAATTTCAACATATTTCAGAATAACAAAACGATTTCATATTCAATTTCAATGTAAAAACAATGTCTACCATAAATTTAGATTCGATTCAGCATAATCATAATGTATATTCTAATTAAAATTCAACAACAACTCAGTCAGATCTGAGAGGACATTATATACAAAAATTATGTACATAATTTGATACAGAACTTAATCAAGACAATTACAGATCATACATATATTACATTTCATCTATAGTAGTGATAAAATAAATATTTATATAAACCATATTAATACATTAACAACCAAGAACGTATTCATAATAATTCCATTTACAAACTCTTAGAAAATTATAATATAGAAAAATTGTACTCTTAAATACCATGACTCCAGATCGCGCTTGGTAAAACAACTCTTCTAATTGGAAGGACTTGCACAATGCTCCTACTGTACCCCTGCTAATCCAGTGACTTCACCGGTACCTCCTAGCCAATGCTAGGGGTACTCTTCTCCCCCCTTATCCCCTAGATCCCCAAAGGGGCCACACACAAAAACCAACAAACAATAGCTCCAAGGCTTGCCTCACAAGGTAGAGATTCCACTCCTTCTGCAAGCTAGGTATCCCTACTCTCACAAGTAAAACACAGTCAAAACCATGTTGGAAGCATAACTTTACCAATAATCATTGAGATCCATTTCCCTTCTACACCATTTGTTTTATAGAAATTTCCTCAGTGACACATGTCCACATGCACAATTAATTGACTTTTTAATTAATTAAATTATGATTATTCACTCACACACTTGTCACACTCTCCCCAAGTTGCACAAGTAATTACCAATTTTATTTTATTTAAAAAGTCAATTTCCTCACATTCCCCAATGTGTTCCTATTTTCGCTCTTAGTTGTCCCGACTCCCTTTATTCCTCAGATCCTCATTTAAAGAGTGTCTCCTAACTATATCTTAGTTAGAGTTGGAATATGAGTCTTCTTCTAGTTAGACTAGTGGTTTCTTGACTCTAGATACCATTCTATGTGTACACCTATTCTCTCATATTTTATTTCTTTCTATTTTAAAAATCCCTTTTAATATTTTCATGCACACATGTGCATTCCATCCATTCTTTAAAATTTTCTCATTTTTTCCTTAAATTGATTTATCTCTATTCTTTTAATTTATTTAGTATTTTAATTTAGTCCCCTAGCTAAACTTAGTCTTAGGATTACACTTTTATTGGGATTTATAATGAATAAATTCATGGTTTAATTAATTATTTGAGTCCGAAAAAGTCTAATCAATTCAATGTTTTCTAGGCCACCTAGATTTATGGACTCAAGTTTTTAATTATGCGACGTGCCCTTCAAGACGCACCTCCGTTCTCCAAGGGTGCTACTCGCTTTTGAATGGTTTTGGAAGATTGTCTGACCCTTGGAGTCAACACTCCACTCAGTCGACCTTGTGAGAAAATAAAGGCTTCTAAGGAATAAGGACTCCACTTTATTGCACGCTCCTTAGAAATATTTGTGAGTGACTGTCTCAGTCCACCCTCATGACATCGTGGACCTCTTGAACTAGGTAATCATTAACCTACATTTCAGACCACGACGAGAGTGCTAGTAGGCTGTGACAGGGATGCTACCCCACCTCTCCCTCAATGTCTGGTTTCTGTGCATAGCCCCTTTATTCCTTCTGTGAGTCGGATTAGCAAGCATCGTCAACGTGCATCCATTGACAAAACATTGTCAATGATCCATATACATAAATCATACTATAATCAATCATATGTCACATGTGCATAAAATTAATTTTTCAAACAAAATACATCCACTCCCCGACTCAATCTGGAGTCCAAGGAAGTCCATCGATTCCATCAGCATCCATAACCTGTCATGTGCCCCACACACTCAGGAAAACTCGTCAATATCATCTGCCAATATATATACATCAATATAACAATAAGTCACAACCCAACATCATCATCATATGTAACCCATAATTGAAACTAAATCATAATATATCATAACCAGATCACTTGCACGCAAGTGTCCTCAAAGATTATGTCAATAAAAGTGTGCTCAATAGAGCAGGATGTTATAGCAGGATCTCAACTGTATACTTTCTTTGTCTAAGGAAGATCTCATCTGATCTTTGCCACACTTCTAATCCCAATAAATAGTGCATCAAACCTAGAGCTTTCATTTCGAATTCTGAAGTGAGCTCCCTCTTGCACCCATCTATGAGATTCTCATCCCCTATAAGAAACTAGTCATCCACATATAGTACCAATATCAAAGGGAAACCATCTTCAACCTTGTGGTAAAGGTTGGGATCTGTATCACTCTTGGTAAACCCCAAGCTCATCAAATAACTGTTTATTTTGGCATACCATGCCATGGGTGCTTGCTTAAGCCCATACCAAGCTTTCTTGAATTTACAAACATGGGACTCCTTCCCATAGATCACAAAACCTTATGGATGCTCTATGTACACTTCTTCTAGCTACTAGAGCAAATATATCATCATAATATTCTCCCTCTTTCTGGGAGAATCCTCTGGCCACAAATCTAGATTTGTACTTCTCTATGCTTCCATATGCAGCATGATTTATCTTGTAGATCCACTTGGAAGTCACTATTGACTTCCCTTCTAGTCTCAGAACCACTTCCCACACACAATTATTTATGATGGATTGGTACTCTCCCATCATATCATCTTTCCACACTTGTTGAGCTTTGCAAATTCCTCATAAGTGGAAGGTTTTTAATCAATGATCTTATTCATCAGTGCCACATAGCTGGAAAATTTGTGTGGTCTATTGCTCTCTCTAAAACTTGACTCCCTATGATTATGGAGCCATCTTCTCCCTCTGCATCTTCTGACTTCCTTTGAAGTCTGATCTCCTATAAATTGTCCTGGGAGGTTTCTCTTCCCTAATGGATCGTGAGGGATGATTCTCTCTGAACTCTAGCTCCCTTTGAGTTAGTACTTGGTGGGTCCATCTTCCTCAACACTGGTGGAGCCACCTTCTCCTCCTCATAACTGTGACTCTATGTAACTCAAGAAACTATGAGTATCACGAAGAACTGCATGTCTCACTGCATCCTGCAAAGTATCACGAATCCATGATAGCCTCTTCTTGGTCACTGCAATATATCTAGGTAGATCCACTGGCCCTTCTGGCTCTACTGACTCTTCCCAATGATCTGAAGAGTGAACAATTGAACTAGACAGATCTATACGGTCATCCTTCAGAGCCTTCTTCTCCTCACAATCAATCCCCATATGAGACACTCTGTATCTCATAAAAGTACCCTTCTTTCTAGAAGGTTCTAACTTCATCCTCTTTTGCTTTGGTACATGGATGTATACTGTCATGTATACAAATTATTGTCTGGATAGTCTGCTCCATGTCTCAAACTAGATATCATCTAATCTATTGCTTCCTGCAACCGTCACTATAGCTCCCTACCAGGGCTATAACCCGTGAGCTTCCTAGAACAAGAATAAGAACAAGAACAAGTATAATCGTCACTATAACTATTTCTTGGAGCTATCACATGTGACCTGCTTGGAACATTAATAAGAAGAATGCGCAACACTTTTCTAGTGTTGTGGCCAATTATTCCTCCATGGTAACCTGCTCGGAAAAAAACAAGAACATCTCCATGGAATTTACAAGGTAACCTGCTTAGGACAGAGACAACAACCAAGAAAATTTCCTATAAGAGATCAATTTCATATTTTAAATAAGTGCATCATTAGTACTAGACAGTGAGAATTTACATAATGATCATCGTACCAACAATACTCAAGTGTTACTAAACATTTGGTAGCAAAAATACTTAGTAGTAATAGAACTCTAAATACTGTTTTCCTATTTATAACATTTACTTAAGGTGCAACAATATAAAATATCAAACTTGATATGCAAACCTGGAGTCTTGCTATTGTTGCTCCATTTGATTTCGAGATGTCATATACTATAGGAGACATCATCACTGTTGCTTCCAACTCTCGAGCTTTCTCTGAGTGTACTAGATCTAGGATCCATTTTTCACTGCTTGGAAAAATTTCCTTTTCCCAAGTGTACATTTCCTACAAACACCCTCATGATATAACTTATATACAAATGCATACCTCTGAAATTTGTATCACCATCCAACTTGTCTTCTAATCTCAAGGTTTGTGCAACTGGAAACTGGAAACTGCAACTGCAACTGGCGACTGGAAACTACAACTGTAACTGGCAACTACCACTGCAACTGCAACTGTAACTGTAACTGGCAACTGCAACTGCAACTATAAATGGGAACTACAACTGCAACTGTAACTGTAAATTGCGACTAGAATTGAAACTGCAACTGCAACTACAATTGCAACTGCAATTGGCAACTGCAACTACAACTGTAGTGAGAAATTTCAACTTTCACCTAGCTGTAATATGAGACCACCAAGAGGTGTGCTAGGCTAGGGTGAGCTGATATATGGAAAAATTAATCTCAGTTTCCTCCAATAAATTGCTTAATGAGCTTGACAAAAAAACTATGCAATGAAAAATCTCGACAATGTGGCCTACCATTTTTGCTCACATTCTTCCTTCCAGTGATTAGACTATTCTGAAGGTAACCTGCTCTGATACCATGTTAAATTTTCTTAAATTTTAGAGCAATAGTTTTACTAGAGCATTTAGATATTCTTTTACATTCAACAACCATATATTGAAAATATATGTAGGATAAACAAGCACAAGAAGACACAAATATTTATCCTGGGAAAACCCCAAATCCAAGGAAAAACCCAACCAACTTTTCTTAGAGAGAATCTTTATGAAAATACAATACAACCATTCACAAGCTCTATTCACAAGAGAAAAAGTGATAATGAAGAAACCATGATAGAACAAATTATCTCATCTCCTTGTCAAACCCTAGCAAGGGTAGCTGAGGCACCACACAATACTAGCGCAAATCTACTAGAGATAGAACACAAGATAAATCACCAAGAACCACCAAGAAACCCCAGTTGTTGTAGTAGCTGCATCTTCTTCTTGCCTCATACTTGCACCTTCTTCCTGAGTGAGATAGTTGTGTGAGTGAGTGATCAAATGAGCAAGGCATCATTCTATTTATAGTCTTCAAGTCACTTTAGCTGGGGTTGACTTATCTTCCTGTAATTCTATTTTCACTTTATCCTTTCCTGTGGGTCGACTTCTCTTCTAGGGTGTTCTTTAACTGTTCAATGGTGTTCCTTGACTTCTTGTGATCTTCTTCTTCGCTAAGAAAAGTTGTCCAGGAGGGAATACCTCCCGCTTCTACCAAAACATCAACACATGATGGTGTTGACTCCTTTTCATTAGAAAATGTCTTTGATAATGATATAATGATGAGCCAAGTGATGAATGCACAAATGACTGCCGTGAGAGAGATATTTGGGCCAAACTTATACGTGTGAAGGTAGACAAAGATATTGTCTTACCATGGGTAATATGACAATATAATGAAGAGATGATTGTTAGGGAGAGCATCATTGATGGGTGGGTCGACTACATTGGTGACAAGGGCCAAAGTATTTTTGCTTTTATGGGTAGAAAATTCGAGGTTGAAATTTTGAAAGATGACTTTCCAACAGGTGAAATTTTCATTGATTAGTCATTGTCCCAATATGTACTACATTGGGTTTTAGTTTTCCACGACTATGTTGTGGCAAAGAAGGATACAATTATAGAGATTTTGGACTAAATGAACCATGACTAACTCCAATTTATCATCATAATTTTAATTCAATGCTCATCCTGACAAGTTTTTGTTGATGTAATAAATGACTTGTTCGATGCTATCATCCTTATTTTGTACTAACATGTTGGCCAAAATGAAATTTGAAGCAAAAATGTAAATTATAAAATCTTTATGGAGTCAGGGGGGATTATGATGAGTGTTGTTACAAGAGAATGTTGTAATGCATCAAAAGATTGATGGGCATGGTCACCCAAATGAAAGTAAGATTTTGGAGAAATAGATGTAAAAAAACATGTAGGGCCCAAATAGCATAGTCAACAAAAAAGTGTTGCAAAAATTTGGTGTTTCCTTAGAGTATTTGAAGTTGTTAGATGGTACATGGTGTGGCTAACTTTGTAATAACCTAGAATTTCAAAGGTTCAATGATAATCCCTTGTTTTGAGATAGGGAACTCAAGGCAACATCTAGAAATGATGTAGAACACACACATTAAAGGGTTTAAATGAATATATTGCTAGCATCAAATGAAAATGACACATAGGCCTTCTAAGTGTCGTGGGTATCATTTGCATCTAGCTGTAATATCATCAAGGCATGCTAGAATGATGTGGACCATATTGTGTAACACATAGAACATGGTGCATTGGAAAGTGGCTTCATTTTTCATAAGTCCAAATGGCATAACATGATAAGAAAAAGTTCATAAGGACATGGTAAATGCAACTTTGTACTAATACTATTGACGACCCAAATCAAATTATACCTCAATAATCTATCCATGCAAGAAAAGACACATTATCTTGCACATTGTTTGATCACTTGATCATTGAAAGGAGTAGGGAAATTGTCCTTAGGGCCCGCCTAACCAAGATCATGAAAATTAGTAGAAACCCTAATAATTCCCTGTTTATTGTTGATGGGGACATTATTGAACACCCATGAGGTGTAGGGGATGGGGTAAATGAAGAAAACTTAGCACAATCTATCAATTTTGGATTTAATGTTTGATAATTTTGTGGATTGAGTAGGATGTTGTTTCTTTCCAATGAGTGACACATTTGGCCATGTGTCAATATGGTGTTCGATGATATGAGGGTCCAGGCCAGTCATTTTTTACACAACCCTAGGTGAAGATGTCACAAATATTTTGAAATAGATATTTGTAAGTGGGACCTCCCCTAGGGTACAAGGGGCACCATGAAGGATGTTTTTACTGACGTTAGGAGTGATAGAAATTCCAACAATGATGGTTTTTGAAATGTTGGTCATATTCCCCTCCTCAAACTCATTAAGAGTGGGAATAAGATGTTTAAACCAATGGACATGTTCACGGGGAATAAAATCCTTGCCCTCAATGGTGTACTGATTTGTGTTGTTGAGGGTGTTTCGAGGAAGGAAATGCGAGCAATGGTGTAAATTTTCCCAAATTATGTCCAGGGAAGTCATGGCCTTTATAATGTATATGTCATAATGGAATATGTAAGCACTAGAGGTGCGAGTATCAGATAATACCATTTTGCAATGAAATGGGTGGATGGATCCAAATTTTGACCAGTATCAACTCCACATGTGAGAGAAGGGTGGTCAATATAGGTGGAGCCAATAGAAGTGGAAATGGGATATATGGACAAAGATTCCATATACAAAATTTGGGGTGGATCCTTGAGTGAGAAAAATGGACATGCTTGGTGTTGGACGTATGAAAATTCTAGAGGAAAATGAAATATTGTTTCAGGGAATCAAACCAGTGGAAGTTGAGAAGTTATAAATGGAAGTTGATTTAGTGTGATCCATGTGGGGTGGGGCAGGACATGTCGACTCAAATCAACATAGTGACATGGTGATGGGTGTTTCTATTGAAAAGCAACAAGGGATGACCAAAATGTGGGGAGTTCCATGTAATGGTGGGTATAATGGTTGAATGGATTGCACATGGTATAAGGGTGAATAGTGTGTAATTGAGTTCCATGGGTTTAGGTCAGAGTGGGTTCTTGCATGATTAAGAGTTCCCCTAGTTGATATGGATGGGTTTACTGGAAACATGGATTCAACAAAAGGTTGGTGAAGAACTAGTGAAGTTCTGGGAGAGTAAAACAATAAAGAGTGGGGTGACCATTAATGTCACATAAACACATATAAATGGAATGATGGTATAAATGTCTTGT
>ML806793.1:73455-85321 GCA_009831015.1 Picea engelmannii | reverse complement strand
GTGCATCAACCAAGCATAACACAACAACTCATAATCATCACCAAGATCAATATGTGCTTCTAATAATATACCAATACAAGTATGCTACATCATCCATAAACCATGTGTCAACAATACTACTAACAAGTGCCTCCAACCATGTAACAAGTATATACCAATCATGTATCAACTACTCATCAAGATGTACCAACATCATCAACTATACACCTCATGTATGTGCCAACTCATCAACTACTTGTCTCAACCATGTACTTGACATGTACCTCAACCAAAATCCCTCATCAATTTCATCATCCAAATCTGATTTGTAACTATGTAATAGACCTGGTGTATATGATCACATACCTACAAACCTTCCTTAACTTTAACAACAAGAGGATAACATTTTCATCAAATGTTTTTTAGTCTCACATGACTAGTTTGGATTAATCAACAACCCTAACTTGAAATAATCATAACTATGTACCTGTAATGAATAAATATATGAAAATAGTATACAATATTCTTGTGTGTTTTATGCAATTCCTGTAGGTGTCACTACTTGGAACCTCTCAGAAAAGGAGTTATAGAAAAAATGGCATACCTTGTTGAATACTGGATTATTCTAGATAGCGAATTTGTAGAGCGTGCCCCACACAGAATATTTGTTGGATGGATCTGAAAATTTTACACAGAATACTACAGAATGTACTATAACCAACACATTTAGTCTTACTTAATTTATATTTTTTATGAATAAGTTATGACATGTTTACCCGAAACACATGTTTTAGACTAGTTTCAGGACTAAGCACAAACCCTATTTTCCACAGAGTGTAACTCCAAAAATACAACGACCCACAAGCTGAAATTCGTACCAAAGCTAGTTGGATATGTTTTCCGAATGACCTATCAATTTCACGATCTGAATCATTCTAGAAAAAAAAGTTATTGCGAAAATGGTGAGATGACCTGTAAATAACATACCTTAGAAAGCATCATCAAAATAATTTATCCTCCCTTGAATTTCAGTCTTCTTTACTTCACCTTCTCTCTGAAATTCATCATAGATATCCTTTGGTTACCTCAATCACCTGTAGATATTCAATATTCTCAAGTGTGATCTAAAATTAGAGAGCCTTGCCTCTTATTTATACTTTAATGTAGCTTCCTCAAGGGGTTACCTTTTAACTATCTTAACCCACTTTCCTTATTTTAGGGTTGACCAACTTCTAACCACTTGTCCAATTAGTAATTTATCCATTAAATTTATTATTTAAATAATTTATTTTCTATCCACTTTGACTTATAGTACACTCATCACTTCACTTTACCTCAAGGGGTTACCTTCTAACCATCTCAAACCACTTTTCTTATTTTAGGGCTAACCCACTTCTAACCACTTGTCAACTTAGTAATTTCTCCATTAACTTTATTATTTAAATAATTTATTTTGTATTCAATTTGAATTATAGTACACTCATCACTTCACTTTATTATTTACCTTCTAAAAATCTCTTAAACCACTTTGACTACTTTGACCTTTTGGGGCTTCTAGATGACTCATGAGGGTTCTCCAACTTCACATGGCCATAACTCTCTAACCGTGAGGATTTATGTGACATTCCACATACCAATGGAAATTGCATGACATTTAATATCCATATATAATAGTATTACCTACAAATATATCAAAACTCATACCATTATCCATCAAACAAAATTGGGTTCATTACCCAAACCCGGGTTCTCCAACTTCACATGGCCAAACTCTCTAACCGTGAGGAGTTATGTGACGTTCCACATACCACCGAAAATGGAATGACATGTAATACCCATCTAGAATAGTCTTACCTTCAAATATATTAAAACTCATACCATTATACATAAAAAAAACTTGGGTCCATTACCCAAACCTTTGTGCTACCAGACTTTCTCCAATGGTTGACATCAATCACTAAGGGTTGTCATAAATCTACAATATAACTCTCCAATGGTTGACATCATTGAAAACCAAACATCCATAGCAGCAGTCCATAAACCTAATCCAACTGTCTCACAAGAACCAGCTAGGCACCAGGGAGAATGACAGAGTGCAATAGTTGTTGGAAGGGGAGGGCGAAAGAAACCAATTGGGGGGATGGGTGTCGCCGTAAGAGGGATGATGGAGAGTAAAGGCACACGAGTGCAGGAGGATCAGACAGTGTACCAACACCATAGCCATGACAAGAAGCCATCTTTGAGCGCAATGAAGCATTTAGTTGAGAGCGCGGTGAAGTGGATGGTTGCAACATCCATAAGGTGGTAATAGAGGGAAAAGGTTGTAGTAGGTGCTGTCATGTGGGTCGAGGAAAGGTGGCAAGTGCTGAGTTCATTGTTGGATGCATGGAGAGCTATGACACCCCATCCGAGGGCATGTCTGCGCTGAAATACTTAGCTAAGAAATCCTAGAAGAGGGGCTGATCTCTATGGGTGGGGGATGTATAGAGGATATATGGTCCTTCCAAAGCCACCCCAAAATTATCTAGTTTGTATTGGTTGGATTTCCTTCTCACATGCGAAGGAATGAGCACCAAGTGAGGTGAAATGAGAGTTGTAATGGCATCGAGTCCTCTGGTAAGTCGCCAAGAAGGGGAGATGTTATTTGGATATGCTCCATTGAGTATCTTTGTGAAAAGGCTTAGGATTATTTGAGAATCCCCCTCGATGATTAGATTGTTGTGCCCATTGTATTGAGAAAGTTGTAGTCCTTTGATTGGACCCTAGAGCTCAACTGCTTTGTTTGTCTTGTGGCCAATACTACCTGCTGCGATGAGTATTATTCTTCCTTGACTGTTGCGAAGAACCACCCCGAACCCGGAAGGCCCCAAATTACCTTTGGAAGCTCCGTCAAAGTTTAGTTTGATGAATCCTAGAGCTGGAGGAGACTAGTGTGAAGGGCTGCCTTTGTCTTGTAAACTTTTGGGTTTCCTTGCAAAATGTGGGTGAAATTTGATGATTCATTTGTCCAAGATGTGCTTTTCCCATGGAGGACAAGAAAAGTATTCCTCTTTCCAGGGGTTAAGGAGAATGGTTTCTCTGATGTTGTTAGTTATGTGTTGCCATATTTTCTGCCAGTCAAGCTAAGATGAAAGGACAATTCATCTGTTTCGCTCTTTCCAGAGCTGCCAGAGAATGAGGCCCAGAAGTAGTTGCCAAATATGGTTTAGGATGGGAGACTAAAAAGCTGAGCCTCTCCTTTCTTCTAAGGTCTCCCTAAGGCCTTCTCATTTGTAATATTTGGTGCACATGATTGAGGCGTAGTGATCCCAAATTTGTGTATTTTAGGAGCAGAGAATGAGCAGATGATTTTGAGATTCTATGTCTTTCCAGCAAAGAGGTAAAATGGAGGGCCCAATAACACCTCTTTTGGTGAGGTTGTCACAGGTGAGGATGCCCGTGTGTGAAAAAAGATAGAGGAAAGTGCTTATTTTTGGCCAGTGCTTGATCAACCATATTTTCACCCAAACTGGTTCCTGGGGGAGCAAGTGTGAGGCGATCTTTATATTGTAAGCCTCTTTGATGGTGAAGGTGCCTCGTGAGGAGTGCCCCCATATTAAGATGTCGTCTCCTTGAGAAATTGGATTTTTTCTGGAAGCGGTTATCTCATGCCAAGGTTGAAGATCCACGTGTGCTAGAGCATGAAGTTCAGTGGGAGTGGAATTCCAATGATGCCAAGTTGCGCATGGGGGGTCCTCTTCCCAATAGTCCGCGACTGTGGTTAGACCAGCTTGAGTGGCGGGGGTGATGAGATTCTCTGCAATAGAGTGTTGCATTAGGGAGGGCCATTGTTTCCATGAGTCATTCCAAAAGGCAGCTGCCCTTCCATTTCGTATTTCTCAGAAAGCATGATTGAAAATCAGGGAGTGGCCTTGTCTTGCAACATTCTAGATCAAGGAGCCCTGCATGTTTTCATTCCATCTGATAAGTTGGTTTTCAGAAATATGTGGAACGTACTTCTTCCTCCAGAGTCTGGCCTAGAGGACCTTAGGTCACTTCAACCATCTCCACCAAATCTTCACACTGAGGACTCTGTTGAGAGTGGCAGGGTCCCTTAAGCTAAGATTGCCTTTTAATTTTGTCTTGCATATCTTTTCCCAGCCGATCAGAGCTATTTTTCATTCCATGTTTTCCCCTTTCCAAAGAAATTTTCTTTGAAGGGTTTTGATGGCAGTAAGAATACAACTTGGGGCAGCCAATGCAGAGAAGGAATACATAGGCAAGGTTTGAAGGACTAATTTGAGGAGGATGAGGCGACTCGTAAGGTTGAGTGTTCGAAAGGTCCATGAGGAGAGTATTTTTCCCATGGAAGAGAGGAGCCCCTCCCAGGAGAATGTTTGAAGGGATTTATTGATGAGTGGAATGCCAAGGTATTTGGATGGAAGGGAGATATGTGTGAAGCCCAGGATGTTGGTGATGTGAAGCTGAACAAGTAAAGGGGTGTTAAAAAAGAAGAGTTTGGATTTTTCTTTATTAATGTCCATTCCTAAGGCTGTGCAGGAAGTTTGTAGGATATTGAGAATGCTCAAGGATTCAAGGACGGTGGGGGAGCTAAGAATTAGGGTGTCATCAACAAACTTCCTATGGAAGATGGGGGGATCCATGCCATTACGGGAGAGTCGAGCTAGAGACTTGTCTGCAAGGGAGGCTTTGATGAAGCGGTCGAGCCCTTCTGCCATGATAATGAAGAGGAAGGGGGACATGGGGTCCCCTTGTCGAATTCCTTGAGAGGGAGAGAAGGGGCGGGAAGGAACACCATTGATCAAAATGGAGAAGAAGGTAGAAGAAGTGAGGTTTAGAATCCAATCCACCCAATCCGAAGCAAAGCCAAAAGAAGAAGAATTGATTTCATGTAAGCCCAGTTGAGTTTATTAAAATATTTGGAAAGATCTAAATTTAATAACATATCTGGAGTACCTGTACTCTGGGGAGAGTGTATGAATTCATGGGAAAGTATGAAGCTGTCAAAAACTTTCCTGCCTTCAACATACCCTGACTGCTCGAGGGAAATGATGAGGGGCAGGAGTGGTTTGAGACGTTGGGAAATTACTTTTGTTAGCAGTTTGTAGATTACATTGCAAAGAGCAATAGGTATGAACTGTTTAGGATGAGTGACTTGATCCTCTTTGGGGATGAGGGTCAAAAAAGTGGCATTAAGAGCAGGGAGAACCTACCCAGAGATGCGAGAGTCTTCGATGATGTCATAGACTTCCTCTCGAATTATGTGCCAACATAAGTGAAAGAAGTCCGTTGTGAAGTCGTCTGGACATGGAGATTTGCCTACGAGAGTATCTTGCAGGGCTAGGTCTACTTATTCAATCATGATTGGCCTAGACAAAGCTTCATTTTGTTCTCGAGTTATGAGATTGGGGATGTGCTGAGTGATCTTTTCTATGTCGGGGGATCTGTCAATAGGAGGTTCTAAGAGAAGATCTTGTAATAAGAGACCAGTTCCTGCTCGAGATCTTCATTTTTGTGGAGAGTTCACCCTTGCTCCGTGACTAGGTTCATAATGCGGCCGCTGTGTTTGCATTGGATCGTCGCACAGTGGAATAATTTGGTGTTCCGTTCCCCTTCTTGAAGCCATTGTATTCAGGATTTTTACCTCCACATGACTCCCTCTTGAGAACGCCTTTCCTCCAACTATTGTTTGAGTAGATTTTTCTGTGCTTTGAGGTCCTCCGTGAGGCCATGATTCCTTATATGGGTATGGATGAGCTTCATTTGGTTGTTCAGGTTTCTCTGGGCTTCAAAAATATTTCCGAAGTGTTGTTTGTTCCAAGCTTCAGGATTTGCTTAAAGTTTTTCAGTCGTTGTTGAAAACAGAACATTTTGGAACCATGAGAGATGTCGGATTCCCTCCACCATTTCAGAGCGAGAGCTTGGAAATATAGGTGGTCGAGCCAGAAACACTCAAATCTTAAGGGCTTATGTCGAGGAGAGCTAGAGATATCCAGTGAGAGCTATATAGGCTAGTGGTCAGAGCCTGAGGTGTCCAAGATGCTAGCGCACATTGCTAGGCCTTCCATTAAGAGGGTTTCTGAAATGAGAAAGGGATCCAGACAACATACAACCTCTTGAGAGCCCAAACTGCAGTTTGACCAGGTGAAAAGGCCATTCTCGGTTTCCAGATCTATGAGACCAAGTGTGTCTATCAGAGCTTGAAAGTGCCCACTTTCCACCTCAAGTCTGTGAGTGCCACCCCTCTTTTCTTCTAGGTGGCATGCCATGTTGAAATCCCCCCCCAGTATCCACTGATGATCCTTTAATATCTTCAACTTAAAATGAATATGATAGATCCAACTCTCGATACAAGACCCAACTTGTAGTTCTCAGATCCAACCAAGAAATGAGGAATCCAACCCTCATAACAAGACCTAGCTTCCTGATCTTAGATCCAACTGAGATGTGAGGAATCCAACCCTCATAACAAGACTCAGTTTGTAAATAGGAACCAACCTGATAGAATGAACTTCTATTCAATCTATTATATATATAATCCACCAAGACACACCAAGATTTCCAACCCTCATAACAAGACCCAACTTTCTGATCTTTATATATATATATTTATAGTATTTCAATAGGTATAGTATTGAACCATTGTGCCTTTTGACATGAGCCATTGCATCTCTTCATTTAATTTAACATAGATACTCTTCTCCTTTTATTCATTAATTTATCGTGTAAGTTTCTCAATTAATTAGAAGATTAATCTTGATTCGAATTTCTTCCACATGAGTTGATCACAGGTATGGATCGACTCTTTATAACGTTCCCATGCTTCTATTGCATCCCTATTTCTTCAACAAATCATACATAATATTCAGGATTTTACTAGCTCTTTGTACTATTATGGTGTTAATATCATC
The DNA here is from genome assembly GCA_009831015.1 of Picea engelmannii. Lineage (NCBI taxonomy): Eukaryota > Viridiplantae > Streptophyta > Pinopsida > Pinales > Pinaceae > Picea > Picea engelmannii. Next base: position 78,431 of record ML806793.1, on the reverse strand, counting down.
AAATTACTTCACAGGTCCCTAACTATTCATAGAAATCAAATTCTGCAAAGGTGCTTTCTTCAATCCACTTCCCTTTGTGACTGCGGGCTCAAAACCACATGCTTAGCTATTTCAAACATTGTTCTGTTAGCGCTTTTCCCCTTCTGCCCTTATTCTTCTACATGAGACCATATTCAAATGTCTAAGGGATTATTTACTTCTAGCCCCTTTACACTCCTTATTATCTTCTTTACCTTATCATGTGACCGGTGTTGGAGCTAGGTTCTCTGTTACTTCGACCTTCGGGATTCTGGCCTTTGGAATCCTTGTATTCTTCCAGAGTTTTTACCTTCCGGAGTGGTTACATCTCATGCTAGCTAATCCAATGGCTAGCATTACTCCCAAAGTTCTCATATTGACGGCCTGGTCTAATCCTTGCACATTTGTTGAACTTTGTCTTTTAGATGGTCGACGACTTTGACTTAATCTTTAGTTGAGGTGGATGGTTGGCATCTACTATGGAACTTCAAATATTCATGACTCTGAGACTTTGGGTTACTAGAAATATGAAGTAGTTCAATTCCTCCGGAGGGTTTCCTACCGAATAAGTCATAAGACAACGGTGATTGCTTGCTGTCAGTTAACACCTCATGCTTACTCTATTCTTCCACTATGTTTGATCAATGGTCGAGAATGCTCCCAAATTAGATCAACGATTAATGTTACTTCATGATTCTGGCCTTCGACGATTAGCTGATAATAGAAGCTTGGATATCCCCGAAATTAGTAATCCTGGAATGACGTGGCTTGCTGACGTCTCTCAAGATGACACATACCCTAATTTTGTGTGCCATGTATCACCCTAATTCATGAATTTCAAGTTCTTTATGTGTCACATCGACATTGACATTTGCTACCACCTGATTGGGCCACATGTCCTTGCTGACATGATCTTGTTGACGTGGTCCTACTGTTGTGTCACATGAATTATTTTGATCTTCCTATTAGATCAGACGACTAGCGGGATTTCACGTTTATTGCTTTGCACTTCATGGCTTTGGGAACTTCGACACTTTTATATCAACCTTCGATCATCGCTGAAGTGCCTATAGGTTTTTCCACCATTTGATATTTACTTGTCTTGATTCGACGAACTCTGTTTACTCCGGGACTTCTTTCCTTTGGCCCCACTTATCTTATCCTTCCACTTTTTTTCGATCAACAGTCGACGAGATTTTCCATATCTTCCTATGATCCAAGGGTTGAAGGGAGTTCGATAATTCGGGGCTTCGGCCTTTGGTTATTCCTGCATTATTCAAACTTCTTTTCATCGAAGTGGTCAACACTAGAGTTGACTACATGATCCAATGGTTGAGAGCTCACCCATATGGATCATCAATCGACGATCTGTAGGAGTTCAGTTACTCTAGGACTCTAGGATATCGTGGCTTACCCTTTCCTTGCACTAAACACGATCAAATGGTTGAGAATTCACCCGAAGTCCCTCCTTGATCTAACGACTGGTGGGATTATGTGACTTTGTGATCCCGCATCATCTCCAATGTTCTCCAAAGTTCTTTTGTCCGCTACTTCAGGTACCTCAGGCTTGGTATCCAACAAATCATTCCACTCTGTTTCAACAAGAGAGTCTAGTTGTTGAAGAAAAATGTACTTTGCTTGAACTGTAGGTCTGAACTATCATAGTGTTGTCTTTGTAGCTATGTTAACTTCATCCATCGCATCTAGGAATTCATCCTCATCTTGGATCTCAATATATTTATTTGATTTCTCTATAGGGTCAATAATGGCCCGAGTTTCCGCATGCATCTGCTTAACCCTCGTGCAAAACTCTTTGACATGATTATTGTGTTGATCCAACAAGACAACCCAGTCCGTGACCATGTCAAGGAGTCAACGACACTCCTCGGTCCTATTATGAAGTGATTAATTAACATTATCACCCTCTTCGACTGCATGTTCAAGCTTCTGGAGGAGCTCTCCAGGTTTCTCTTTTTCCTTAAGCCGGATGTCATCTATTTGGTACTAGAGATATTCAGTTTTGTCACCCAGTTGTGTCCATGTGTCTACTACAAGGCCGACCCTATCCACTAGCACAAATGGGCCAATGTTCATTGAGAGATTAGGTGCCATCTGTCAAAGAGTAGGCCATACCTACATAAATTTTTCAGACACAAACTCGACAATAGACTCAACTTTTACCTGCAAGCTCTAGTCAAGTGCCACAACTGCAGTAGTGGTCTGAAAAACCTCTTGCAATTGTTTTGCATGTTGTTTGAGCTCTTGATTACTTTTCTCAACTATGGCGATTCTCTGCTCTAGCTGATTGGTGGAAGACTTTATTAGCTGCACAATATAGGGTGTAGGTAGGGTGGACAATTCTCCACTGGTAGAAGAAGGTTCAAACGATGGCTGTGAAGCAAGCATCTGACCACTTGAAATAGAGCGCTTTGAAATGCTCGGGGTACCAGCATCCTCTAGGGTAGGTGAGTGGGATCTAAATTTGCACACAACTTGGTCTTGTACTTCCAGTGGAAGTATGGAAAGCACCACGGTCTATTTCAAGTAGAGCTCTAGGATGGTCTAACATTGGTTTGGGTCCTGAAGCATTGGTGCCACTTTCTCTTTGATGAAGGTCATGCTGTGTGTCGACTATATGTCATCTAAGTCATCCATTATCTCATGCTCTTGTTGATAATGATATTTCATAGGGTCCTCATCCATTAGAACATGGGGTTAGGGATTGAATCTAGCTGCATATGGGAGGAGGTTTCCAGATTTGTGTGCAGAGGGATCCAAGATTGGAGGAGAAATGGGTGGGGATGGAGCTAGGGTACCTATAATGGTGGTGGGATTGGCATAAGATTTGGGCAAGACAATATCATCCTAGGTATGGACTGGGGAGGATAGAGGCATGGTGAAACCGTTGGTGGTCTCACCCTTCTGTGGGGTGGTTGCCTCTTCGATTACATTAGTATATTGGGGTTGGATTGGAAGGCCATCAATAATATGGATGGCGATGAGTGTGGATGGTGAAGTAAAGGAAGTGGGAGTTTTAGTACATGGCTGTGGTGTAGTGGTGTAGTGGTGTGAACTTGTGGTGGAATGGAGGAAAGTGGGATGGCGTCGAAAATGAGAGAGTCAACAGTGGGTTAGGAGGGGGACTTGGTATGCAACTTATTCTGGGGAAAGACAGAAGTTAGTACCACCCATAACTACTTACCCAAGATCTGGGAATCATCAGGAATGGATGAACATGATATATGAACTATGATACTCGGTGATGCGTTCCCTTCTTCTTCCTAATCCTCTTCCTCTGAGGTGGTTGGCGTGTAGGTTCTCTTGCTTACACTAGGGCATGCACCTCATGTTTCTACCGGGGCAGACCTTTGTGAAACGGGCGACAAGTTATAGGAAACACATGTCGACGTCTCTTCCATTAGGACCCCTGGCCATCCTTTGAACTCCTTTTCAAACACCATTGCATCCAGATAAAATGACCAAGGATTCACATGAAACAGCATGGGGCAACACCCAATGGCCTCACAAAAGTGTGGTCGTGATTCATACTCATCTAGATGTGGTGGGTATGTTTGTTGAGGATATTTTGCAGAATCTTGAACCTATGAGTGGCAGTGACCATCTCATCGTTCCACCGTGCAAAGACAACATTGTGCTCGACAACATTGCTAACCAAATTTTGAGCATGCCAAGAATCAAATAACTTGGCAATGCGATGATCTGAACCATGAACAAGTATTCGATCGTGAGGAGGGTGTCATTTCCACATCGCAAAAAAACAAGAAGATAGTTGTAAATGAAATAAGTGGTCCTCTCATGGACGTTTGCACAAGCCTGCTGTTAAGCCCTAATATTGGCTCATTACCCCTTAATTGGGGCATATTATATTAGTAATGTTATTTTATTTATGTCGGATTTAGGCCATTACTTGTAATTATACCTCCTAGTCTCCTATATATACCAAGGAGACATTTTCATTTTGAATCATCTGGTACTTGAACATTTAAGTGGGGTAAAAGGAGGTTGCCCCCTCGAAGAGGCTTATTATCTGAAATTTTCTCTTTTTCAAGGCGTTGAGTATTTTTTCTGAGGTTTTTCTATGCTATATTGATATTTGGTTCCTAACATATGGTATCAGAGCTCAAGGTCTTGGGGTTTAGCTGCTACATCTAAGACACCTTGGAATTTTTGCTATAACTTATTTTCTACAACGTTTCAGAAGGAACATCTTGGAGGATATTTAGTATACGGATCAAGGTACAGTGGGTTCAAAATTCAGCTTTTGAGACCTTATAATTTCCAAGATACAGCCTGTACAAGATAGGGTTTTGGAATCATTCTGAATTGAGTCATTGCAGAATTTTCGCTATAAAAACGTTTTTGTAACATTTCAGACCCTAAACTCTAGAGGATATTTAGAAAAATTAGTAAGGTATCTATGGTAAAAAATTTAGCTTATGGGTCATCTAAAATTTGTATATACACCTTGTGTAAGATAGGGTATCTGACTAGTCCTATGGACTAGTCTCAAGAAGGTGTTCTAGGTAAAACAAACATAACTTATTCCTAGAGTATCCAAATTGAGTGGGACTAGTTTCATTGGATCATGGACAGTTTGTAGTATTTATGGTGTGAGTTTCAGAATTTTATATCAATTATTTTGTGCGGGGCACACTATACAAGTGAGATCTCCTGGAAAGGCCAAAAATCGACAAGTTGTGGGGAAGTTACCGTAAATTCCACTTGGCACATCCAATTTTGATCAGACCTGTGGAATTGTAGAGAATAAATATCAGAGAACTACATAAAATAAAGTTTCATACCTAGAAGGGATGAAACTTGGGAGATACAATAGAATAAATATTGTCTAGCAGAACCACCTCAAAATCAAGGTTCAAAAGTGATACTTGGCCAACATGCCACCCAAAAAGGGAACTTCTACACCAAATAAGCCTCCA
>ML806793.1:38808-69441 GCA_009831015.1 Picea engelmannii | reverse complement strand
TGTTGCAAAAGATTGGTACTATGGCATACAAATTGGAGTTGCCCGCATCTTCACGAGTACACCCAGTTTTCCATGTTTCACGCTTAAAGAAGGTTATAGGCGACAAGATCCTAGTTCAAACTATATTGCCAGAACTTGATGAGAAAGGAAAATTCATATTGGAGCCTGAAGCCATCACTGACACAAGAATTCTCCTGCTAAGGAATAGATCCATTTCAGAGTATCTCATTAAATGGAGGAAACTACCGGATGAAGATTCCACTTGGGAAGATGAGTCTTTTATATAGAAGCATCCAGAGTTACTCAAGCGTTGTAGACACCACTTGTATCAAGCGGAGGGGCATGTTAAGCCCTAATATTGGCTCATTACCCCTTAATTGGGGCATATTATATTAGTAATTTTATTTTATTTATGTCGGCTTTAGGCCATTAGTTGTAATTATACCTCCTAGTCTCCTATATATACCAAGGAGACATTTTCATTTTGAATCCTCTGGTACTTGAACATTTAAGTGGGGTAAAAGGAAGTTTCCCCTTCGAAGAGGCTTATTATCTGAAATTATCTCTTTTTCAAGGCGTTGAGTACTTTTTCTGAGGTTTTTCTATACTATATTGATATTTGGTTCCAAACACCTGCAACATCTCTTGGAGTAGATACTGGCACCATTTCATTGGTGCATCGTTCTTCGTGAATTTGGCCACCGCTATGGCATCAAGCGTACACTCATCTTGCGTGAAATTTTTCATCACCTTGTCAGCGATGAGGTAGCAGGCATAACTAACACGTGGATCATTAATGGGCTCTCTCAGAGCACCGTGACCTCCTTGGTGAGTTCCATATAGTTCATATGGGCTAAGTGTACCCTTTTTCCTTCCATGCTTTTCGGACCCCTAGAAGTCATCTGATACATTTTGACCTGTCATGGACAAGCCTCTTAGTTGGTGGATGTGTTCAATGTGTATGGGGTATCCTCTTTCAAGCCACAGGGTGCCATTGTGGACTCGACTGATTAAGAATTTAGTGCATTTGGTGACTTCATCGGTGGTGCCAAACACCATTAAGTCCATCAGATTCATCAGCGTGTTGTCGCACAGGGGAAGGAACTACTACTTCCATTTCCACTGGAATGAACCATATGGTAAGGTGGTGTAGTCTTGGAATGTATGAATCATCATGGATGAGTATTGGGAAGCATTAGTGAAGTCTCTATCCATCACTCGTGTCTGTTCCACCTTGTCATGGAGATCATATAAAACTTTGACCCGGGGGTCGATGAATTCATCTGAAACAACAATTGTAAGTGGAGCAGGAGCTTTGGGACAGATCCTCGACCAGAGGTGCAAACCATGCTAGAAAATTTTTAGTGGCAGACAAAGTGAACAAGGGGACGGGGTCACAGACACAAATTCACAGATATCTCACTAGGTGTCAGGACTGCGTATACAATTTACGCGATGAAATTACAAAAATATCGATACGTCGGCCAAAGGCATGCTTATAAGAAAAATGCATAGGGTGATGCGACGACAATACATTGAATATTACAAGGTGACAAGAGTCAGAACTCAATCTATCGAACGCAAAAAAATCCACGAAGTGATTTGGGAAACTGAATGCATGACCTGAAAGTTGGTAAAGGGAAAGTAAATCAACTCTGGAAAGTGATGAGAAAGCGAATGGTTAACCAAAAAAATGACAGCTGGTTGTTAATATTTAAGTGACTATGACAGGCAGAGACGTAATGACAGGTAAAAAGGTATTAATGGATTTTAACAACCCATGTGATGACACAAGGGTGTAAAATTTATATTTCGGTAGCATTAAGAATGAGAGGATGTGACTGTGACCTCCCCGACCACAAAGTGAATATCCAAGCTAGATGACTTGGACATGACAACAAAGCACTAAGACACGTAAACACTAGACACATCACCATTTATTGACAGAAAATAAAATAGAGACAAAAATGGAAATCGTACTTACTAACTCACTCCTAGAACTAGGAGTGTAACAAAAATGTAATTATGCAACAGATAGATAGGGCTTCAGGCATGCACCATTCACCCAGTTAGGTCGAAGAATTCCATCTAGTTGCCCTAATTTGACAACTCCAGATTCACGGATTTCTACAACTATAAAAGGACCAAGCCAATGCATTTGGACCTTTCCCAGATGTTTTTGATACCTGTTGTCATATAAGAGCACAAAGTCACCTTGCATAAATGATTTACACTTTATATGTCGACCGTGTCAATTCTTTTGTCGGTTTTTCTCCACATTCTAATGAAAATATTCTAAGAACCTAGCTTCCTCAAGTTCTAGTAGTTCCTCCACCCACACAACAATGGATTCATCCTCAGTCATCTTGGTAGCTTGCATAATGAATAGACTTGGGGTGAGAAACTCATCTTTCACAACAACTTCTTGGTCATATACCAATAGAAATGGGGTACACTTTTTCAAGTGATTTGTAGTAGTCCTATATGCCCATAACAAAACTGGAACCTGCTCATCCCAATCATCCCATTTTTCACAACATACTTTAGTCATCCCCATCTCCAAGATTTTATTAAATGCTTCCATTGTTCCATTAGCTTGCAGATGGTAGGGACTTCTCTTATGATGTTGAATAAAAAAATATCTAGTAAGGGTCATTATAGTTTTACTTAGAAAGTGGGATCCTTGGTCACTGGTCAATCTTTGAGGGAAACCAAACCTGGTAATAACATTCTCAAAAATAAATTGTGCTACAATGGTCATAGAACAATCCCAAACAACCTATGCTTCAACCCAACGAGTCAATTAGTTAGTTGCATTAAGTATGTATCTGGACTTTGAATGATTAGCTGGAGGATTTATCGGACTGATGAAATCAACAACCCATTTCTCAAAATATTGTAGTTCACGAACATGGCACAACGGAAATTCATCGTGAAGTGATGGTTTTCCCACTCTATGACATAGATCACAGGCCCGAGCATATTCCTTAGAATATTTAAACACTATAGGCCACCATAGTCCTTCCTATAAGATATTTCTAGCAATGTTCCCTCCCACAACTCCACTGTGACATTCCCATAGAATATCAGGTTTTTCATGGTCGAGCACACAGTGCTGCAAGATATTATCAAATCCCAATTTGTAGAGTTGGTCTGCAATTAGTTGATAGTTCATTGTGAGAACCACTAGGTGCCTCTTTTGTGTTGTAGAATATCCTTTTGACGTAGTAACGATAGTCAAGATTAGGGAAATGTCTGACATATAATCAAATACAAAACATATCTGCATTTGGGAGCTGGTCATCTACAGGTTCACCACTTTCTCTGGACTCTAGGCGAGGCAAGTGATCTGGTCCGGCATTTAACTTACCAGGCTTAACAATGACCTCAAAAGAGAACTCATGAAACGATAGAAACCACCTGCAAATGTGACCTTCTAACACAGTTTTGTTCACCAAATACTTCAAAGCAGAATGGTGAGTAAAAAACTTAAAATGACTTCCAAGTAAATAATTCCTAAACTTTTGTGAAGCACACACCATAGCCAAACCTTCCCTTTTGGTTGTGGTGTAGTTGCATTCAGCTTGGGAAAGTTTACGACTCAAAAAGTATATAGGATGGTCCAAGTTCCCTTCCCCTACTTGTGCAAGAATAACACCTAGTGAAATTGCAGAGGCATCGATATGCACATGAAATTTAATTTTCCAATTAGGATAGGTCATAATAGGTGCAATACTCATCTTTTCTTTAAGGAGAGAAAACGTCGTATCACAGTCCTCAGTCCAACAAAACCCTTCAGATTTCTCGAGAAGTTATTCCAAAGGTGTTTTTATGCTTACGTAACCCCTGATAAATCAATGGTAATATCTAGTATGTACCAGGTTCATGTGCAATTGCTTGACATTGGTAGGAGGAGGCATATTGAGAATGACTGCAATTTTCGCAAGATCTACCAACACTCCTTCCTAACAAGCAATATGACCTAGCAGATTGCCAAATGGTACACAAAAAATACATTTTCTCAAATTGAGGGAAATATGTAATTGTCTATAGTGGTCCAACATCAATCATAATATCCCAATGTGATCTTTAAGTAAGTTGTATATAGTTCAATCATCTAGGTATACCTTAAGGAGATTATGGATGAAATCGCGAAATGCTGGGATTACGACCTGATAAAATATTGCGGGAGAATTCTTAAGAACGAAAGGCATAACATTGTAGGAACATGATCCCCTCTCAGTAGTGAAAGTAGTCTTCTTCTTACCATCCTCAGTGATTCAAACCTGGTGATATTTGAAGAACCCATCTGTAAAGGAATATGCTTGATTTCCCACTACTTGATCCAGTACCTCATCGCTAAAGAGGGTAGGAAAAGGGTCATGTACACAAGCAACATTTAGGCTTTGGTAAACCACACAAACTCGTATATAATCCATATATTTCTTGGTTTGTATCACGATAGGACTGGTCCATTCATCCTTATCAACAGGGAAAATAAGCCCAAATGATAGCACTCTATCAATTTCCTACTTCACTTTCTCTTTAACTCGGGGATTCTGATATGACCTATTCTAGACTGGTATTTATTCATGATTTAACTCTATCCTCATCTCTTCTAAATCTCCCTTAATACCTTTTAATTCTAAAAAAATTGTAGGAAACATATCCTCATATTCCCACAACAAAGATTATATCTCTGTCACGGTCTTTTCATCACAATAGTCTCCAATGGATTCTAGATTAGGATTATCATCAATTCCTATATTGACTTTCCACAACTTCAAGGGTTTGGTATAGTAACTACTAACAACCTCAATGATAATATCTTTAACCTCCCTAGTCCCTTTAGATTCCTGAAAAGTCAGATGCCTAAGTTCCTCAAGGTCATCGAGATCTTCCGGGTCTCTCTCAATAGTAATACAAATTGCATGTAGTCGAGCAGGAGATGGGTAAAGGATATGATGAATGAGGTACTCATGTTCAAAATATACAGTAGGAGGATGTATAGTCTTAACTTCATCAACAAAAAATATTTTCATAATCTGTTGCAAAGCTATAGTGATTTCATGGGACTTATCTGAGAACAAGAAGTCTTGACAGAGCTATCGTTGAAGGATTTTCCAGCAACCAGTTTGGTGTTGAGCTTCCTCATTTATATACCAAGAAACTAGAATTTGTCCCAAGGAATGAATAAACTGATGCACCCACAATTGAGAAGGTAGTTGCACAAATTCCCATACCTGAATATAGTGGGAAACATGCTCCCTCGTATCTAAAATCCCATCATATAATTCCAAAATTGATTGTTTCAGATTCAACTTAGTAAGTTGCGAAGGGGGAATGAAGTGATGTTGGATGGCATGCTTTGCTTTGTCATAAGAAGATAAAGTACCCTTGTGGGTGGCACACCATCTCGCTGAAGAGGATCTTAATGCAACATCAAGTACATGAATTCTTTGCTCTGGCGTGACTTTATCCCCTAACTCAACAAGAAAGATACATAAATCTAAAGTGCCATTGTAAACAGGGTAGTCTCTAACCTCTCACCCAATCCACCTGGATGCTTTCATATTCATGCAACGTCATAAGGATTTCTCATATCTTCCCTATTTCCAGTTGTCAAAAGTGACCTTGGAATCTTCACCTGTAGATTGAATACTACACCAACTTACCAAGACATCTGCAGTCAAGTTAATGTACTCCACTTGCTTCCCTGTAGCCAAAGTATAGAGGTGGTCCAATGCATCCTTTGCCATATTCCCCTCTACTGGATATGTATAGCGAGGACCTCGGTAGGGATATAGTGGTTGGGTTACTTTTATACCATCTTCTTCAAAGGTCATGAGTTACTTCTTAAGATCTATAACAATGTAATTCTCATAAGCCTAGTCGATACCCAAAAGAGCTGGGTATGGGTCCTTCTATCCCAAAATTTCTATAACCTCGAATTCAACCATTGTCTTGACTCCATATAAGTCCATTTCAACATTCTACAGTTGTCCAACAAGATAGATACAATATTGTTTGGCCATCTGCAACTGAATGGGTGAATAAACGAGCTTGGGCTTACCCATTGTTTCCCAGGTATTCTTCGGTAATATGTTGATGTCACACCCTAAATCTAGCATAACATCACTAATCTCGTAGCCATCAATGTGAGCATTTAATCTAAATTCCCTTCCATATCTCTACTTCCTTTTCTAAATATGACTAGTATTTCATTCTGGAAGGTTAGGAACAATCAATTACTCAGTGCTCCCTTCATTTCGTATAGTCCCCTTAAGCATGTTCCACAACTCTTTAGTGAACCGTTCATCATCCAAAATATCATAAAGTAAATGGAACCACAATTCAATAGTTTGTTGGGGTCTCACTGGAGGGTCCTTCTGTGCCACACAATTTTCCACAAGATTAGGGTGAGGCTCACAGCTCCAGTCTATAGGTATCGACATTGTAGGATGAGAAACCCGCCAGAATATCTCAACAATGTCCTTAAAGAACATTTTTGCACAAGGGGGTCATATGTGACATCTTTTGGTACCACCCCGTGGATCTTGCTTTGAGTTGAGTTATCAACATTGACACCAGTCCTTGATATAACTCTAGTAATAATATTAATAATGGGTGTTTTTTCTTCAGTGACAGGTTGAGGCTTTGAGTTTATCAAATTGATGCCTCACTGACTTGCGTGATCCTCCTACTTCACGACCAGTTCAGGGCAGTCCTCGGTGGCATGGGTTTTTTTTCTATAGTGGGCACACCAAGGTTGTCTCGAAAGAGGACAATCTCTTGCGAGATGTCCCTGCCAGTTTGTCCTTAAATAATTGTTTTTGTGCTCTTGTGAGATGTCCTTAAAGAAGTGGAAAGAAAATATGAGAAAGTTGATGAAGATTCCTGATTAGTCACACAAGGAGATAAACCTTGAGAAGAGTCATAAAAGAGAGTTAGAGAAGTTGAAAGAGTTGCAGTTATGTGGAAGGTTGGCTAGCCAATGGTTGAAGGAGAAGTTTGGAGAGAAATATGAGACTTCTAGAGAGAGTAGATGAGAGGGAGAAAATTCGGAAGAAAGAATAAATATTGGAGTCACCCTCAAGGAACAAGACTTAGTTGTAACCTATGAAGAAGCTTCGTGAGAATCCACTCATGCAATACCCGCAGATGTGAAGTATACTATAGAAATTGATAAGATTTGGCCTCCTAATGCGACCCCCAAAGTTAAAGAATCATGTCCCAAAGACACAAGAAACATCCTTGGATCACCCAGTCCCTCAATGCAATCTTCCAATTTGGTAAATTGTACAATAAAATCACCCATAATTTCTGTTATTTCTACTCATTCTAGTCCAACCAGTTCGAGTGGTAGCAACAATAATAGAGTGGAAAGTTCTTTAGTGTTATTGCAACTAGGACCTTTAGGATTTATCTTGATAGGGTCTCCGATTCCTCCCATGGTGCATCAACATGCTAGATCCCTCACTCGATACCCATAATTCTGGGGGAAAGGGGTTGAGGATATGAAACAACATTGGTTCCTTTGTGAGGCCATCTAGCGGTCTTGTGAGACTTTATATGCTAATAAATTAATCAAGTTTTAGACCACCTTGAGAGGTCGTGCTTTGAAATGGTATATGAAATCCATTAAACCAAGCAATTCTTAGGGACATGCCTTTACCCTTGCTAAAGTTAAACAAGGGTTCATAGCCGAATTCTGTTTGCCCTAGTCAGAACAACATGCCCTCTCTGAGTTGCGAGAGATCAACCAATGAGATGGGGAGTCTGCCTAGGAGTATAACCAAAAATTCAAATATGTGATGGGGAAATTGGCCAACCCTCTTCATTAAGACCACTAATGGGAATGGTTCATTTAGGGACTTTAACCATTAACTCAAATTCCATTAACCAAATAATGAATAACTACCTTGGGGGAAGCCCTAGAACATGCCATGAATATTGAGGCGATGGTTGGATATCCTGTAAGCTTGCGGATAATAAGACCACCTGATGACTATAATATTACGCAAATTCAAGGCCATATTTCCTCCTTGACTGATAAGATTCAATAATTGACCATTCCTAGAGAAGCATGCCCTCAAGTCTGGTGTACTAGTTGCTACATTGAAGGTCATACAATGACTGAATGTCCCATACTGAGGGGTGGAGGACCCCCTTTGCAATTGATGTCACCTCCACCAATAGGACTGTCTGGAGGAGTTGCACAAGTCACAAATACAACACCATTACATGGCCCTGTGTAGTACCATTCCTTCCAAAACCATCAGGGTAATTAGAATAATGAATACTATTAAATTTTTCAAATCCATGGGAATCCCCCTTGGCATTTCCCAATCCTATAAAAGTGCACCCATGTCCCGAAATTTTTTTACTATGAGTTCTATGGGTCACCTATTCACACCACCAAATAGTGTTGTGGATAGACTGGATCAGTCTGTATTCAGGGTTGATGAATCTCCTCAAGGATTTGGAGGAGGACATAGTGATGGTGGAGGGTTCAAAGGTGGAAAAACTGGTAAGGACATCTCGCAAGAGACATCTCACAAAAACAAGACATGTCCTTAAAGAACTGTTTTTTCACAAGGGGGTCATATGTGACATCTTCTCAAGGTTGATCTCCTTGCGTGACTGATCAAGCCTCTTCATCAACTTTCACATATGTTCTCGCCACCTATTTTCAACCACCGTAACCCTTTTATGAGTTTTCTTATCTCTAGCACTCTTATCATGATGATCCCCCATATATCAAGAACTTTTTATCCTCGCCTGAATCATCCACCCCTCCTGCGCAAAGGTTTTACTCTACCATTTCAACCAAAGGAATTGGTGGCATTCCTTCTTCCACCAACAAGATCTTAATCCACCAATATCCCTCTGGCTCCCTCATAAAATAATGCTTTTGCCTTTGAGAATGACTGGTGATTTTCTGCGGAAAATTCAATGATGTATCCTTTCAGGGTATTGTGGACCCAAAAGTCCATAACTCGACAAATCTAGTGATCCAACTTGTGAAGAGAAACTAATCGCTCAATAGTCCAATTGAATCTTTTCTTGATGCGATCTTTAAATTCTGGCGCTTCTTGCAACCGGTCGATCCACTGGTAGACCTCCTCTGGGAATCAGATCTAGAATATTTTGTATTGATCGCTAGTTGGTTCGGAATAAAAGAATACGTCCTTCACAACCCTTAAACCTTTATGTCGTAACTCACTTTCTTGAAATATGAACTCGTCACACCGTCTTTCCCACTAGTTTTCAATGCCAAAATTAAAGATGTGATGTTGCATCCTTTGAAGGCTCACTCAGAAGTCAAGGTCTGGACAACATAACCATTTGTTGGCACAAAATTAGAGAGCATGGTTCTCGAAGGTTACCAACAAAAGTACCGTTGTAGTCTAGTAGCACTGGCATATTCAACCTTTCGCAAGGGAAGGAGGTCTCACCCAAAGCGCTGCCAAGACTTTTGTGTAATAAAGAGAGTTAAAAGGGACACACCATCAAGTCTAGTGCATTACAATACAATTCCATACTTAAATGTAAAGATACCATAACATTAAAAGACTTAGACTGGTAAAAGCATTGAACATTTCATGTTGCACAACATTAAAGTAAACACATACATCAAGAAGTTTGTTTAAATAGTAATGCCACTAGAAATTACGTCAAACAAAAATATTGTGCAGGAAAGAAACCATACATTCATCCACACAATGACAAGTTTTTAGGTGGTTGAATAATCCAACATATTTGATCTTATCACAACTGATCATACATGGAAGAAATCCTTTGATATCGAGACTTGTACAAGTGAATCAGTAACGAGGTACCCGATCTTGACTCTCAAACTCTGCACAATTGTAGTTCATGCTCAATAATTCTAAATAAAAAAAAAACCAAAATAGAACAACAACAACAAAAAAAAAAACTAAAGAACAATCGAATAACAACCGAAGAACAATCAAGGAACAACTGAAGAAAATTGAGGAACAACCGAAGAACCCTCAACTCGTTACATAGCTCTATGCTTTATAGCTTTTCTGCAGAACTTTCTTTGCTTCTTGATTCTACCGTTGTGCCTTCTTGATTTTATTTCCTTCTGGAATGTACTGGAAGGTTTCAATTGTTTCCGCTACTTTTCCTAGCTAACTCATGACTATTTTTCTTGTTGGCACGTTGGCGCATAGATTTTCGCTACTTGGATCCACTACTGTCGTGCTATATTGTTCCGCAAAACCTTTATACTTTCGTAAAAATTGGTGGTCTTCAAAATGAAGGGCCCAACAACATGGAGAAGGTTTCTCTATCTCTCTAGTGGTTCCATTTATGTAGATTTCCACTCCTTCCAAGGGTTTAATTTGTGCAGAGTTTGCTTTCCAGGGAGAGAGTGGCTCAACTTTGACACAAAGTTTGGGTTTATAATAGATTTTGTGTTGCCTTAAATGCATTTTAGATTCTTGGTAGCCTCTAAATTACCTTTTGTAGCAACCATCCCTGATAAAAATAGTGGTGTGAACTCAAAATTGGAAACCTCTCTCTCATGGATATGGATCCAGACCAAGACCATGCATAGAAAAACTACCATCCAAAACAATTAGCTCACATTTCCCACAAAAAACATGAGGCCTAAGAATAATTGTGAAGGTTGAAATAAATCTCTCAATGAAATCATATGAAACATCAATGTATGAATTTATGGAGTAAAATGGTGTAGTTCCAACCTCATATCGCAACATTTAAAAAGAACAGATGGCATTTTTCCACGGAATCAAACACTACATTTCCAAATTTATGCATGCAATTTAAACCCCATCATGGTATCCAACCAATGCATTCAAGAGCATGGTTCTCCCATGACATATAACAAGCTTTTTAATCTCAACACAGCTACTATTTATTCCTTTGAGCCCATACAACCCCAAGTGTTGTAGCTTGGCTCTGATACCATATGTCACATACCCATTATATGTATATATATGTGTGTGTGTGTGTGTGTGTGTCTCTCTCTATATATATATATGTGTGTGTGTGTGTGTGTGTGTGTAGATATATATATGTGTGTGTGTGTGTGTGTGTGTAGATATATATATGTGTGTGTGTGTAACTCAAAACAAGCAAAACAACTTTGTGGACAGAGGAACTTCTACAAGGTCTTATCTTCAAGAAATAAAAGCAGTGGTGTTCATTGTTCACTCCACAGACTTGAAAAAATCTCACTTTACTTACTTGAGAACCGATGATATTGACCAAACTATTAAATATTAAGATTAAACAAGCTTTTGAAACAAATCCTTGAATATGGGGTAGCACTAAAAATATGTTATTTGCATTGTTACACAAATTTTGGTGGGCTTGACACATCTTGAAATAGTTTTTATAACATTCTCCACTAGCATTAATGACAAACCCTATAAAGAGAGGTGAATTATTCATCCTAAGTGAGGGTGGAAATGATCCATCAACTCTTCATAATATGGTGATTTTGGGGATCAAACATAACTTCATGCATATTGGGTCGAGAGAGGCTGCTTACAACTTTATAACTAAAACAGTCTAGTTGCTTACAACTTTATAACTAAAGCAGTCTAGCTAATTACAATGTTATAACTAAAGCAGTCTAGTTGCTTACAACTCTTCCCATTACAATCAACCTCCCCAAAAGGACTTGACATATTTGCTCAAAGGATCTATCAATGAGGGTGTGGTTTACACACCCATGTGATGACATCCTTATAAGGAAGAAACCCAGAGTTTTACCAACAATGGATACATCAAGACTAAGAAAATGCGCTATGGCACAAGGAAGCATACAAACCCAAGACTATCAAATAAAATCATTGTCCTTAGAAGTTTAGTTTATTGTTACCCTTAGTTTTACCTACAAAACTGAGTGGTTCTTTTGCCATTAATCATGAATTGGAAAGGCACAAATTGAATCTTTCCTACTAGAGACATAGGTCTGCTCCAATTTGGAAGAGGCCATTAAATTTATTAAGATCCTTGCTTTGTTTGAAGTCTACCCGTCACACTATGTTCTCAACCACCCCACATTTTTCCAATGTAATCACCAAAACAAAACTAGGATAATTTATCCATTGATTGCACTAATAAAAATGAGTTGATTTACAACAGAGTGGGGGTGGGGAGGTCCATCAACACTCAGTCTTATTCATGTTTTTGCGCGACTAAATATGGGCACTAGCACAACCAGTTGCAGGGATAACCACATAACCAGTTGCAGGGATAACCACATAACCACTGGCACTAGCGTAATAGAGATTTAGTTCACATAACCAGTTGCAGGGATAACCCCATTCATTTTTTTTCACAGTGAGTGATAAATTTGTGACCGGACCTTGAACTAATAAAGAAGCTATATTTTCCATATCCTTCTAGAATCCAAATGATAAATTACTTGATATAAAAAATAATGTCTTCCAAATGAGTAGGGGGAATGATAGTATAGCCAGGCTTGTATTGCTGAAAAATTACAAACTAAAGCATTCTGCCTTTGTTAATCTTGTACCAATAACAACCATATTTAAGTGAATGTTTACAAATCAGAGTAACTACAAATATATTCAAAATTGAAAAGCTTTTGAATTAGTGTTTAAGTGAATGGATAATATGAATAGAACGATATGGAATCCCTAGTTAAACCCTCCACAATTAGAGAAATAATATTTTAACAAATGGGCACATTTACAGGCTTAATTTACGTGTTGACAACGTGAGTTAACATTGGTTTTCCCATAAGGAGAAACTAACAAAGTAAATATAAACACTCCATCCATCTCAAATACATGCAGACCTCCAAATTCAAAGTGAGAGTGTGGATGCTTAAGACACATGGAGTTTATATTTGAACCCTGAGCTTCATTAGGACAAATAAAAAAGAATAAAGATAATGCCATCAAAAAACAAGGAGAGACAACATTGTTTAGAATACACATAAAAAATTCCATCCAAGGTCCATA
Organism: Picea engelmannii; assembly: GCA_009831015.1. Classification (NCBI taxonomy): domain Eukaryota; kingdom Viridiplantae; phylum Streptophyta; class Pinopsida; order Pinales; family Pinaceae; genus Picea; species Picea engelmannii. The sequence continues at coordinate 56,452 of ML806793.1, read as the reverse complement.
GAGACAACATAAAAATATCTCAAGTGATTCACTCAGTGATAGGGGTTTAAAATTTAAATCTTATGAATACTATACTTATCCTAAATATACTCAATAAAATGCAATCCAATGTTGGCCTCTCATGAGAAGATCGGTATGGTCCCTTCTTAGCATGTTTACCTTAGCATTGCTCTTCTTTTGCCGAAGTTAGAATGAAGCTCAAAGTTTTGTATGTTGCATTGTTGCTGCATGCATATTAGTTTAAGATTATTTACATGGATTGGAAAAACTTATTCCTTGGTGTCAGGAAACAAACAAATGGGGCCAAACCATATTCAAACCTTCACAATAATGGATTGAATCACACCTAAGAAATTAATCCAAAACATAAATAGTTCGTTGTCAACAATTTTATCCACAATTCATATTATCCCACTACAAACATGATTATACAAAAATTAAATAATCAATTGTAAAATTGTAATCTTCATGATTTTTCAATAGCCTGACACAAAATTTGACACATGAAATTATATAGAAAATGATAAAACATTACAACACCAATTGATAACTGAGAAATGGAGGTTATACTTATCTTACAAGTACTGCAAACCAACCACTAGTTGAGTGAGTTATTTCCACCCAGATGTAGGAAAATCCACAACAAACACCACCCCCTAGCCAAGCTATGATACTACTAGGGCGAAGAAGGGATAGTTAACTCTGAAGTTTTAGAAGAGTTTTCCATGTTTTCTTAACTTCTTATCAAGGATACAAGCTTCCTTTCATGTATGGTTCATCCCTCATGGGTTTGGCTCTCTTTTTCCCATGTCTAACCTCTCCAAACTCTTCTCTATCACTTTTTCTCCCTACCATTTTCTCCCCATTCGAATTTTCCTCATGCCTCATGGATAGAGAGTTCAAACTCAACTTCTCTTGCTAATTCTGATAATATAGGGGAGACAATTTGCTAATATTTAGGATTTGTGGCTTAGATTAAGGATTTGGTTTCCTCCACTCCTCTTAACTCATTTTTTCTTTGAATTTAAAATAATGTAGGTGACTTAGGCATAAGCCTTTCCCTTAGACCCCCTCACCTTTCCCCTCGTGTGGTGTCATAGCCCCTATAGGCACTCAAGCTCAATTGACCTTCATCTTCATCTTTATTAATTATAATACAAAAATACATACAATGTTCACTTTACCATGGTTTATCTAACCCATGGAGTTAGTGTAGCAGAGTTATAAAGTATCCATGCAAAGTATTTAAGAATTTAATTACAAAAAAATTCCAAGAGTAAAATTTGGGATATTACACTCTACCACTTTCAAGACTTGGTTGATATTCTTAATCATCTATGTCTAAGTCTTTTAAATTCTCTCCATTGGTGAGAATTTCAATGATATACTCATCACATTCAACGATCTCCCAGTATGAGATATTATCTGGAAGAGAAGGCCTATAGATGAGTTCAACAACAAATCTACTAGGTTAAAAATGTTCCAATGGAGATAGCTTGAAAATAGAAACATTGAAAGCATCAAAGATATCAATCAATCCATGAACTTCCTGCTAATAATTTTTTAGATGAGGGGAGTTATAGCATATTGTGTTTTTTTATTTTCCTAACAATTATCTCAGAATCTTCAAACAATTTTATTCTTTCAATTTTTAATTATATGGATTTTTCAGACCTTGTATAAGTGCATCATGTTTAGTTGTATTATTATACACTTGAATTCTAATAATCAAGAAAGGAAACTACAATTACCCTTGGGATCAATCAAAAGACATCCGGCTCCAACTCCCTCTTGGGATTTGGAACCATAGAAAAATAGAGTCCAGATGTCTCGGGAACTACTAAGGCCTAATTTATTTATGTTTATAGAATTCAATTTTTTTTCAAGAACATAATTTAAATAATTTATATAACTAATATTACAATTTTATTTTTCAGAGTTATCTTCCCACAACAACAATTATGATTTTTGAATTTTTGTTATATTGGAAGTTTCAATAATGAAATTACTGATATAAGAATCTATAGCATAATTTCCAAGAATTGGAAATTCAAAAGATGAGGGATCATTAGTTGTGTCAAGATTAGTTATTTTTTATTTCATTTATCTCTCTTGATCAACCCTAATATTATTAGGTTTCCCATTCCATGGAAGCCAAAGATGTGACCAATCCAAGGAAAAATAACCTTCGAGTTTCTATGACTAGTCTCTACTTAGAAACAAACCACATGCCTCAGGGATTTCCAATAGAATGATATCTATTATTTGATGAACTTTTGGGTTGTAGTCTACTTAGATGAGAATATCATTTAGTTCACCAATGACTTTGACTTAAGTTCTGTCAAGATTAAGTATATGAGTTGCACACTTGGTTGGAGTTGCAATTAACTTTCTACTAATAGAATATGGCATAACATTTAAAGATGCTCCTAAGTCTACCAAACAATTATGCACATTTTGATGGAATATTTTGAAAGTTAACAAGAAAGGGGGAGTCAAAGACTTATACTTCTTTCCTAGAAGGGCAAGGTTGATACGAGCATGTTGCAGGTTATTGCTCGCTATTTTATTAATATTCCTAGTTGTTGTTGTTGGTTGTGCATTGGTGTCTTTCAAAGCATTAAGTAACAAATTTTGTTCCTATGATATTTTGCATATATCAAGGATTGGAATATTTTATTTTATATTCTTTAGATCCTTGAAAATTTTGTATTCCATAGAATTTGGGTAACTAATCAAAGGCTTACTGGTAGTAGGGATACTAGAGGAATTCCTAGCAACAAGATTTGCGGTCCAATTTTTTCTAGTATTGAGATTTTGGGAAGTGGTTGGTTGTTAAGGTATTGGTCCCTTACTCTTGGTATGGTTATCACTTTGTGTTAGGATATTTAGACACTTAAGAGTTCGTTAAGATCTACTTGTTCTAATGTGTCGTTAGGTAAAAGTGTGTTTCTTTAGTATGCATTAGTATGCATTTGTAGTTAGGAAATCCGACGGTCACAATTCTCGACATAGAGTGATTCGACTATTCATATTCTCCTCGATCTTAACAACCATTGATCTGTGGCTTATCAACCAATTGGTCCATGATCTCTATTTAAAGAGCATGGAGGGTCATTTTTCGATGATCGATTGTGAGAAACACTCTTGTAAAATCTCTCTATAATCTTTTTCTTTTGCATTAATAAACTGCTCCAAGTGGTCGCGTTGGTTGGGGTCGTGGATGTTTCCCCATAGGGGTTTTACCACGTAAAAAAAAAATGTGTTGATCTTTGATCTTGTTGTGTGAGTGGTTACTGAAGGTGTTCGTCCTCGGTTGGAATACCTGTGTTGTGGAATATTAGAGCTTGTTTGAAGACCTGCTCATGTTGTAGATTGAGATCGTGAAGCCGAGTTGTCTCATCTCCATTTTCTGCCATTTTCGTACATTTTTTGGCTGAGAGGACTACTCCATTGCGTCTGGAGCAATCGTTGCATTCAGGAACACTTTTGTTTTCACTCAAAAAGGTTTCTGTTTTCCCAAGATACAACCATTTCATCTAGATCCAGAGGTATAAAGGCTGAGTACACCCTTTTTAATTTTTTTGCAAAGTATTATTTCGGTTTTATATTGTTTGTTTCCAGGTTTCTACTCTTTTAGATTTTCGTATTCTCTTTTCCCTGCGCCCTATGTGATCTCGTAAAATAAAAAACCGATAGGAAAATGTGCATTTTCCGGGTAAGCTAAACGAGATGTAACCTTTGTTGTCATCGAGAAACAAACTTTTTTTCTTGTGTGAAAAGAGTTTTTTTTAGCACACTCTCCAACAAAAACAACAACAACAAAATCCCTCTTGATATACAATATGTTTTGCTATCCCATTTGGTTAAAAGTTTCCTTATTAAGTAAGAGGTCTTGAGTTCAAGTCTCTCTTTTTGCTACTTTTTTTTTTTAAAGCTCATGCTCCATTGTAAATTGTATTTCACTTCAAGTATAAAAGTGAATCACTATAAGTAGCTTTAATATTTTAGAGTTATTTATTTTGCATGCAATTTTTCTTTTATAAAGTAACTTCATTGTAAAAGTGATCCCCACTTCTTTTTATAAAAGTGGGTCACTTCATCACGTGGTCCTTTGGTTACCATTTATGCCTTTTTTAAAAATGGCATAACTTTCACATCCAAAGTCTATTTTCAGTGTCGTTTTTTGTAAAACCTTTTAATTTTTTGAGATCTTTCCATCCAGATCATTAGTTTCAGTTTTTAAATCCATATTATCTACATATTTAATATGGATTCTTCCAGTAATCTTTTTCTTACCAACACTAACTACTTCCAATGGAAATCCCATATGGAGGAATTATTAAGAAGTAAAGGCTTGTATCGGATTACCTTGGGAAAGGAAGCAAAACCTACTGATGCTGATAAGAAAGTCAAATGGGCTAATAGGAATGATGAATCACGTGGAATAATTGGAATGTCCATCTCTCCTAATTTAAGGTTCCATCTTCAACAAATTGATAAACCCAAAGAAGCTTGAAAAAATATTGAATCTGTGTTTGGTAAACACAATATTATTCGAGCACAACGGTTAGAAAATCAAGTACTAACTTTAAGTACAAGTGATTTTTATTGCATTGAAGACTATCTATCTAAGTTTAAAACACTCTGAATTTTTTGTGAAGAATGTAAGATAAATATAGAAGAAGATTGTTGCATCTGTCTTATTCTTTCTAAGATAGGTAGTGGATATTTTGTGTTTGTATCTACCTTGTCTTCCATGCAAGAGGCTCTATGGGAAGCTTATAAAAAACCCACTTTTTAAAACTTTTGTGATGCTTTGATTAGAGAGCAAGATAAGTTTGTACAACTTGGAGTGATCAACACTGCAGGTACCTCCAACAAAGCCTTATTTGTCCATCAGAAAGATAAACCCAAGAATTCCAAGAAGCAACATCCTCGCCACAACAACAAGCAACATAAGGGTCCCAAACCCACTCAGACAACTTCCTCTCCTAATGGTGACAAAGGAACAAAATATAAAAATAAGAAGATTGAGAGACATTGCAAATTTTGTGATAAAGATGGTCATGATGAGTCCAAATGTTTCAAGAAGATGGAAGCTTTAGAAGCAATGATGAAGAAGCACAACATCAATATTGATTCTACTTCTTCTTCTGCTTCTCATGGACATGCACTTTTTGCTTCTAGTTTCTCCTTCAATACAACGTCTACTTCTTCTGCTGATGAGTGGCTTATTGATTCTGGACCATCTTATCATATGGCTAAGGATAGAGACATATTTTCTGCTCTAAATGAATGTAACACCAAGACAATGTTTGTTGGTGATGATAGATCTCTTAGTGTTGAAGGATCTGGAACAGTTCAAGTAGAAAATGGTCATTTCAATGATGTATTATGTGTTCCAAATCTTTCTTGTAACCTTCTATCAGTATATCAAATCACTCATTCAGGTGAAGTTAAAACCATTGAGTTTTCACCTCACCAAGTTGTAATCAAGGATCTAAAAGATCCTAAGCATGTTCTTGCAACTGGAATTGTTGATGATATTACCAAGTTGTACAAGTTTGAAAACTTTGGGTCATCATCTTTTTCATCAGTTTTTGTTGCTCATAGCGATGAGTTGAGAAAACTTTGGCATGAGCGGTTTGGTCATATAAACTATCGCTCATTGCAACAACTATGTAATAAACATATGGTGGTTAGTATTCCTCCTGTTTCATGTAGATATGGTGTTTGTGTCGGTTGTGTTCTTAACAAACATCATCGGGAAAGTTTTGACAAACATGCCTCTTGGCACACCTCAGGACCTTTGCAACTTGTTCAGAATTATTTGTGTGGTCCACTTTCTTCTCCTTCTTTTTTTGGGTGCAAGTATTTATTAACTTTCATTGATGACTTTTCTAGACGTACTTGGATTTACTTCTTAAAACTTAAGAGCGAAGTTTTTGACAAGTTTTTGGCCTACAAGGCCCTTGTAGAAAAGCAATTTGGACATCAAATTCAAAGATTAAGAACAGATAATGGAGGCGAATATGTGAACAATAATTTTACAAATTACTGCACTACACATGGAATCCAAATGAAACACATTGTTCCATATACACCACAACAAAATGGTGTTGCTGAGAGAAACAACCGCACATTAAAAAAATGGCTAATTGTATGATCCAATCTAAGGGATTAAGTCTAAAGTATTGGGCAGAAGCCATCAACTATGCAAATTACATAGTAAATCACACTCCCACAAAGGATCTTAAAAATATAACACCGAAAGAATCTTGGAATAAAATTAAACCAAATGTAATTCACTTCCGTGTATTTGGCAGTATAGCATGGGCTCACATTATTGATGAGAAAAGGAAAGCATTGCAGCCTAAAAGTGAGAAGTGTATATTTGTTAGTTATTCTAAATATGTCAAAGGTTATAGACTTCTTCAACCACATTGTAATGAAATTATTATTAGAAGAGATGTTAAATTTAGTGAAAATATCTTGGCCTGTGAGCCTAATTCGACGTTTGTGCCTTCTTTGGATTGCGAGCCTAATTCGACATTTGTGCCTTCTTCGACATGCCAACCATATTCGACGGTTGTGCCTTCTTCTGTTTTGGTTTCTTCTTCAGTTGATGAAAGTGAGGATGAAAATCCACCTCCACCTGCTCACCTTCCTCTAGATGAGTCATTTGAACCTGAACTAGCACCAGATCCAGCTCCACCGCTTCCTAGATGGGTCCGTTCAACACGAGAAGCAGCTGATGATCTTGTCGGTGATCCTTCAGATCAGCGTAAAACACTTTCACAGTTCCAACGAGCCTCTTCTCTTTTGGCTCAAGTTTCAGAGACTCATGATCCAGAGACATTTGCAGAAGCTTCAGGTCATCCAGATTGGGATACAACAATGAATGAAGAGTATTATTCTTTAATGGAAAAAAATACTTGGGATCTTGCACATCTTCCAAAAGGAAGAAAACTTGTTAGATGTAAATGGGTCTACAGAACCAAGTATGCATTATATGGAAATGTTGAAAGACATAAGGCTCGGTTAGTTGCCAAATGATTTTCCCAAGTTGAAGGAATTGACTATAATGAAACCTTTGCCCCTGTAGCCAAAATGAATTCCATCCACCTTGTTCTTTCCCTTACTGCCTCCCATAAATGGGAGGTCCATCAGACGGATGTTAAATCCACCTTTTTGCATGGATATTTGCAAGAATAAATCTACATGGAACAACCTCCTATATATGTCCAAAATGACTCTAGCCTTGTTTGTCACCTTAATAAATCTCTTTATGGTCTTAAGCAAGCTCCTCGAGCTTGGTATGAAAAAATGGACAATTTATTATTTCCACTTGATTCTCTAGATGCCATTCTAATCCTAATGTCTATACCAAGAAAGTAGTAAGCCATATCATAATCCTTGTCCTTTATGTTGATGACCTTATCCTTACTGTTAGCGACTCAAAACTTTTAAACCATGTGAAAACCAACCTTAAGAAGAAATTTGAAATGACAAACTTAGGCTTTTTGCACTATTTCCTTGGCCTCCAAGTTTTGGAAACCAATGAAGGAATTTTTATTTCTCAATCTAAGTATGCTTGTGACCTTCTTCATCACTTTCACACAGACAATTGTAAACCAACCCCTTCTCCCTTCCAGTTTGGATCAAGATTGATGCCACCTGTACTTCTCCCGAAGTTGATGCCACCTTATACCACCAGTTAGTTGGTAGCCTCTTATACTTGAATCATACCTATCCTGATATTTCCTTTGTTGTTGGTCTTGTTGCCCGGTATATGAAAACACCCCATGAAATCCATTGGAAATCAACTAAAAGGATATTTCTCTATGTCCGTGGTACAGTTCAGTTCGAGATACATTACAATTTAGGGGGGACTCCTTTATTGATTGGTTTCACTGATTCAGATTGGGACGGTGACCCTAATGATCAGAAGTCTACCACAGGTTATGTTTTCAGCCTTGGTTCAATACCCGTCACTTGGTCCTATAAGAAACAACATGATATTGCACTTTCTTCAGCAGAAGAAGAGTACCGAGCAACGATAAATGGAAGTCAAGAAAACTTATGGCTTCGACAAATTCTTTCAGAGTTTGGATTCCAACAACAACATTTGAAGAGCCTTTGGTGCAACAATGAGACTGCCATCAAGCTCGCCAAATACCCAGTTCAACATTAGCGCACCAAACACATCGAGCTACACATGCACTTCATCAGAAAGATCATTCATGATCAAGTTATTGAGTGCTCTTTTTCCCTACAGAAGATCAAGTTGCAAACATTTTCAAAAAGTCTCTTATAGAAGCGAAGTTTTCCAAAATTCGATCTATGTTAGGAGTTCATGAAGTTTTCATTAAGGCGGGATAGGCTCTAATGCCTCCTTCCTTCTCCTATTGTTTCACTATTGTAAATCCTTCAATCCTATCCCAAGTTGTTCTTAAGGGGGGTATTAGGATATTTAGACACTTAGGAGTTGGTTAAGATCTACTTGGTCTAATGTGTCATTTGGTAAAAGTTTGTTTCTTTAGTATGCATTTGTAGTTAGGAAATCTGACGTTCACAATATGTTCCTGACATAGAGTGATCTGACGGTTCATATTCTCCTCGATCTTTACGACCATTGATCCATGGCTTAACACATGATTGGTCCATGCTATCTATTTTAAGAGCATGGAAGGTTTATTTGTCGATGATCGATTGTGAAAAACTCTCTTGTAAAATATCTTTGTAATATTTTTATTTTGCATTAATAAACTGCTCCAAGTTGTCGCATTGGTTGGGGCCGTTGATGTTTCTCGGTAGGGGTTTTACCACGTTAAAACATTGGTGTGTTGATCTTTGATCTGGTTGTGTGAGTGATTTCTGAAGGTGTTTGTGCTCTGTTGGAATACCTGTGCCGTCGAACACTTTGGATAGGAAATCCTTCCTATATTATTTATTCATCTTCAACCACATTACAACTAGGGATTATGTCCCATAGAACCATGGCTAACTCACTAGGTTGATCAATATTTTCTTCATATATTTCTCCCTTAATTGGCTCATTAGATTACTTTTCTTGTATGCATCCATCCAAAAGCCGATTTGCTACCATATTTACGGCATTTATCCACTGAGGATAGGTTTTTTTTCTAAATTATTGGTTTGATGATAATTGCATAAATTGTCCATAGCTACCCCCTCTAAATCAATATTCAAGTTTGCAGGTTGAGGTTCAATAGGTCTAGGAGGAACATGTCTTCTAAAGAAAGGTTTATATGGTCTTTGATTTGAAGTCCCTTAATTATTCCTTTTCAAGTTGATGAATTAATTCAATAATAATTTGATCATTATTTGAATGCTCTCCATGCCATGGAATATTTATCCTGACCTTCCACAATTTTCTTTGGTTGAGGTCTAGGTAAGATAATTCTTTTCTCTATTTGGGGAACCTCCTTCTTTTCGAAAGTTTCTTGGATTTCTTTACATCCCATGATTTCAGAATCCACCTTCTTGGCTTCTTCAAAATTTAATGCTAAGGTATTGTTTCCTACTCACTTAACAAACATGGAAATTTCCATAGGTAAGGCATTAGCATAAATTTTGATTTGAAGCTCATGTGCAAGTTTAGTTCCATCATTAAACTTGTTCAATACCTAAGCATTTGGTTGAAATATTTTACCCTTTCCTTAGGGTTCATGACTAAAGAGAATAAATTAGACATCAAAGCGCCAATGGTAGTTTCTTCCCCAAATTTATCTAAGAAGGATTTTTGAAAATCACCTTAATTGGTGATTGATCCAATAGGCACATTGAAATACCAAGTAGAGGCTATGGTTTCAAAAGTGTATGGGAAAAGTCTACAAACCACATATTCATGTTGCACATTCATTAATTTGATGGCTAGAATGAATTTCTTGATGTGATCTTCCGAAGGACTAGACAGTTCATGATCATATTTGGGAAGCAAGCAATTTGGACACTTAGGAAAATTATGTAGTTGGTCGGCCATGGCCAAAACATTCCAAGCCAACCAGGGTTGATTATGATTGTTGGCAATATTTCAATGATGTGAATTTATGTATGAATGATCAAATTCATAATTTGAGCCTTTTAAGTGGTCTGAATCATAATCATAATATGTTTGTCTTTTAAATTGCTCACTTTCTATTGAGGTTGTAGCAGGGTTGATTAATGTTGGAGGAATTAAGTGAAAAGTTTGAGTAATTTATTTTAAGAATAATTCTACCAAGTCTTCTACCATATGAACTAGAGTATGATTCCCAGTGTTGGTCATGGTTCAAGTAGTATTTATTCATCGAGGAAGTAAATGTGTTACAGGCAAAGCCACAATCTATATTTTGTAAGCCCGGGTAATATGTCTAAAAGTTTTTACCTCATCATTTGATACTACATATGATATTGAATTAGTATCAGGTCCAAGATTTTCCAAGTACTTAGGTGTCATATTTTTCATAAGTCTGACTTTCAAGATTTAGAATATCAGTTTTGGAATATGGGTTGCTTGTATGACTTGCTATACATAGGCCCTCCTTCTAGTGCCAATTCCTTTGAGGGGGATGGAATCCAAGGACAACAATAGGGATTAAACCCAAGGAAGAGTCCCAATTAGACTCTTCCTTATTTAGGTATTTTTGTTTTTAATATTTTTGGTTATATGTGAAGTTCAACAAATAAATCTAACTTGAATGGGTTTAAACAAGTATGTCCCCAAGAGGTAACTCTTTGAAATAGTGATAGAATTAACTCTATAAATTTATTATTCTAAGGAATAATTCTACCAAAAAATACCACTACAAGAATATTCCCATTAAACACAATTTACATTATTGCATAAAGGGGAAACCTACAAGAACTTCACACAATTTTTTTCCGTTTGAATAATAATTTTCTACATAAATAATTCTACAATGGTTAATGTATTGAATGACAAAGCATATATGATGAAAATTAAGCAAACAAAAAATTAAGCACATCAAATTATTAACTAAAAATAATAAAACAAGTATTTCACTAAACCACACAAGATAACTTGATATAATGAAAACCCTTACTATACATGTGAGACATAAATCAACAATATAGTAATGCATAGGTTAGAATTAATCCACAATAAAATCTTCAAAAAAATATCCTTGGCCTCCAAAAAGAGAGATTTTGAATTAGCTTCTAAATATTTCTTAGTTACAATTGTTAACTATCACATAAGAGCCCAAAAGTCCCTCCTAAATGGATTCCTTGCATATTTACAAAGTAAAAATTCATGTAGTTATGAAATAAAGCAAAAAAATCCATGCAAATTCCATGTGAGTCGCTCATCCACTACATCTTAGGTGAACTAGGAGTTTAAGCTTTAGGATGCTCCTCATCATAATTTTCCCATTGGTTGAATAACTCATCACACATATTCTAATGAGTGAATATATGTTTCTCCCTAGGTGAACTCAACATTGGAATTTCCCACTCAAACCTTTTGATATAGTTCTCTATTTTGGGAAAGGTGAACACCAGTTGAGTCACTGATCTTACTTCACTTGTAGTTAAAAATATTTGAAGGTGCTTGCGATATAATGAGGATATGATCTTGAATTCTTCCTCGCACTTCACTTGTTGGGTATGTGCTATATTATTTGCATGATTGTGGGTCCCTCTATTAGGGGTTTCGGGGGTGGAGCCTTTGATTTTTTTTTTGGGGGGGTTTATTTGCCAAATTTTTGGCTGGTCTCTCACCTTTGGTGGGGGCATTGTTTTCACCTTTGGTGGTTTAGTGACAGATGGAATTTCATCCCATGGTTTTCTAATGCCGGTTAAGGAATTAAGTTTGTAATCTAAACGGGGTCAATGGATAAGAGGTTTTTTGGATGTTGTGGGATCCAATATATATTTTATTGTAAACAATGAAGAAGACAAATATAATTAGAGGTGTGGCTCTAAAACATTTTGTTGGTTTTCTTGGTTAGGTTTCCAAGGTAAATATCTATGTATATGTGTGATTGAAATTGTTTGATTTTCTTTGTTAAGAATCTATGTGTGCATTGCATTATTGTAAAAGGTTTAAAACTTACATCACTACAATATCCTTGAACTGATCCATGACTTCACTGAATTGTCTTTGATAAGATCCCAAATTTTGATACAAGATAACCACTCATATTTGTTAAAATATTGTGTAACTGCAAAGAATATTCTTATCCCCTTTTGTGGATAAAGAAAAAATATATTTATTATTGATTAGATCAATCCCCTTTTGTGGATTGATCATGTTGTTCATTGTAATTGACCAAATCCCCTTTTGTGGATTGGTCAAATCCTAATTGTAATAAGCTAAATAAGAAGTAGGCCCCAAAATATATTAAAGGTGGTTATAACCACCCAGAAGAAGAAGTCGGCCCTGCCAGTGAAGAGACACTTCCACACATGCCATAATTGTATAAATAAGAGAGGCCAACGCCTCATTTGAATACACACTCAACTCACTCATATAGTGCGCAAGTTTTGAAGGAAGCTGCAGTTCCTGGTTGCTAGAAGAAGGAAGACAGAGAGGCGTGTTGCTCAGTGTTGGATATTCTCTGTTGTCTAGTTCATTATCTTGGCATTGTATTGGCTATCTATATTAAGGAAGTTTTGCTGGGTTTTCTTACCCTTGAGGGTTTCCCATGATAAATGCTTGTGTACTCTTGTGATTGTGTTTCTCTCAGTGATCATGTCTATGCTATTGTTATCTAGTAAATTGAAAGTAACCTAATAATAACAGAAAATATAATATGGTTTCAGAGCTAAGTTGAAGAGAGAATATTTCACAGGAAAAAGAAAAACGTCACTGTTGCCGTACATTAAAATTAGGGATTTTTATTGAAGAAGGTTTTCAGCCCCAAATCCATCAAGAAAGGTGCTCCCTACCTCAAGGAACATTTTGGCATCTTCAACACACATTTTAAGTGGCTAGATCTCTCGGAAAGTGAAACCCTAGTTTTCACAAAGTACCAGAAGTACCAGAAAACCAGAGTACCAGAAGTACTAGAGTACCATAAGTACCAGAAAACCAGAAGCACTAGTCCAGAAATCCACAAATCAAGTTTGAAGGGGTAAAATTTTGATTTTCAAAAATCTAACTGTACCAACATACTCGCCTCAGTCTAGCGCATCTTTTGGTGAGTTCAGTTTTTAGATCCAAGAAATTTGATTTTTTTTATTATTTCTATAGCCCGAAGGGTTAGGGTTTCTACTGCAAGAAACAATGGCTACCAACATGAGGGTAGAAGAAAAGATAGAAGGATCTAGAAACTTCAGATCTTGGAAGCATAGGTTGTAGATGATTCTAGATGAGAATGATCTCCTAGAACATGTTACAGTAGATGTACCAGAACCAGATGTAACAGAGCAAAACACCAAGCATAAGAAGAATGAAAAGAAAGCGAAGAGAATCGTGTCAGATTCAATAAAGGATCACTTGATCCCTCATATATATGAACTACAGATAGCAAGGAAAATGTATGAAGAACTCAACAGGTTATATGAAAGCAAAGCCATCAGCCAGAATCCTACCTTAAGAAATCAACTTCGTAATATGAAGATGGAAAACTCAGAATCTGTCACATCCTACCTTATGAGAGTTTCTGAGATCAGAGATCAGCTTACAACTATTGGAGATGTCATTAGTGACAAGGATCTTGTAACCACAACCCTAAATGGGTTTCCAACATTTTGGATTCCTTTTGTACAAGGAGTGTGTGCAATAATCAAGTTACCCAAGTTTGATAAGTTATGGGCAGATTGCACACACGAAGAATCTAGACTTGCATACCAACATAAGAGATTAATTGTTGATGAAGAGGAAGCTCTTACAGTTCAAAAGAACAAAATAAGTTCCTTCAGAAGAAACAATAAAGAAGCTAACTCCGTAAGAGTTCCAGACAAGAAGAAAGATGTTTCAAAGATCAAATGCTACAACTGTCAAAAGTTGGGACACTTGTCCTATGTCTGTCCTCAAGGAAAACGAAAAAAGAAAGCATCAAGCACATGTGGCAGAGGAAGAGGAATCTCCTCCCTTAAAGAAAGATTTAGCAGAAATTAAGGATTATGCACTTTAAGTTGAAGATAGTTGATTTGAAGAAAGATAGCAAATGTTGGAGTCCGTGGAGCCTCCCCACACAAAAACAAAAGATAAGTATTCATGTTTATTTCTAGTATCCTTTTTACTTCAATACTTTATCATTACAAGTTAGTTCTTTTTTGAGAATGTTAATTAACCTCGTTTTATTTCAGTGTCTATGTAGACTTATGAAGGAAGTATCAAAGAAGAGGATGAAGAAAGAGATAACATATTTATTTCATGTATGATCACTCATGAGAGTGACAAAGAAAGCATACTGTAAGTAAGTTTACAAGTCTTGGAAGAAATAATTTATGCTATGACTTGCGGAAGTTAGAAAACATGAGAAGGACGTATGATATGGTGACAGTCAGTGAAGACCATATAATATCCAATATTTATATAGGAGCAGGAGGCTCCTAAAGATGCAGAACAAAAATATTCAAGATGAAGAAAAAAATGGATACTCAGATATAGTGGATGAGATGTAGGTAACTACAAGTTGCTCCAATACCATTCTTATAGATGCAAAGGGAGCAGGTTGATCCAGTATGAAGACAAAAAGAAATAAATATTCGAACTCAAGAAGGCACCCAATATATTACAGAAGAAAGCTTCAAGGATGATGACTAGAAGCTATTATCTTGCTGCAAGAGGGAGCCATGTATCTGAGTTCGAAATGAAGGATCGTTATTTGATGTAGCTAGAAAAGCAGATGAATCGTGCCCAGATATTTTGATCAAGATGAAATCTATCCAGTAGATGGATGGTACCCATCATATGGGTAGCATGGTATTATACCATTGAAAGATTTTGGACCATAAGCGAATTTTTTTGATCCCATAGCTAGACCTTCGTAGAGAAGGAAGAGACCTTTGTAGAGAAGGAATGAGCAATCCCACAGGTAGACCTTCGTAGAGAAGGAAGAGACCTTTGTAGAGAAGGGGAATGCAAAATTTTCCAAGGTTGGCCTCTATCCAAGTGTTGAGTTTTGGATACTCTAGGGACATGCTAGAATACCCTCGAAGAGAGGGGTGTGACCACCCTCGTAGAGAGGAATGTGGATGTTTCTCCAAGAAGAAGCGGACATATGCTCTCCTCTAGACAAGGATTGAGTAGCCTGGAACACAAACCTTGACCATGTGGAATGGTTAGTTGGTTATTGAGGTTTGTGTTGTGATCCTGTGCAGATCATGGAAAGGGAGTCTAGTCTTGCCTAGGCTAGCATCTTAGCTTCTCTAGTTCATGTGGGATGACTAGGAGTGAAGCTATGGTAGTAGTCCTCCCCAGTGGATGGGTGAGATAGATGACTACAAGAGAAGGGAGAACATAAAAGGAATGGAAAAATTCATAGGACATCTTCTGTGTGAAAATAAGAAAGAGTATCTTCTGCGCAAAGATAAAGAGAATAAAACTTTCGATGATTTATAGATATGCCAGTTAGTGATCATGATGCTAGATGACCAAGTGGAAGATATTGATGCTTCCTGTTATCCAGCCGATGATGTTATCCAGTCAACGATGTTTCCGAATTGATGATGTTGCCCAGTTGATGATGCTATCCAGTGGATGCCACTACCTAGTTGATGTTGACATCCGATGACCTGCCAAAATATAAAGAATATCCTTCTTGTTAAGAGGGAGTGTTAAAATAATGTGTAATTGCAAAGAATATTCTTATCCCCTTTTGTGAATAAAGATAAAATAGATTTATTGTTGATTAGATCAATCCCCTTTTGTGGATTGATCATGTCGGTCATTGTAATTGACCAAATCCCCTTTTTCGGATTGGTCAAATCCTAATTGTAATAGGCTAA
This sequence comes from Picea engelmannii, assembly GCA_009831015.1. Taxonomy (NCBI): domain Eukaryota; kingdom Viridiplantae; phylum Streptophyta; class Pinopsida; order Pinales; family Pinaceae; genus Picea; species Picea engelmannii. The sequence continues at coordinate 40,525 of ML806793.1, read as the reverse complement.
ATAAGAAGTCGGCCCCATAATATATTAAAGGTGGTTATAACCACCCAGAAGAAGAAGTCATCCTTGCCAGTGAAGAGACAGTTCCACACGTGCCATAATTTTATAAATAAAAGAGGCCAACGCCTCATTTGAATACACACTCAGCTCACTCATCTAGTGCACAAGTTTTGAAGGAAGCTGCAGTTGTCGGTTGCCGGAAGAAGGAAGAGAGAGAGGCGTGTTGCCCAGCGTTGGATATTCTCTGTTGTTTGGTTCATTATCTTGGTATTGTATTGGCTATCCATATTAATGAATTTTTACTGGGATTTCTTCTCCTTGAGGGTTTCCCAGGATAAATGCTTGTGTACTCTTGTGATTGTGTTTCTCTCAGTGATCCTGTCTATGCTATTGTTAGCTAGTAAATTGAAAGTAACCTAATAATAGAAGAAACTTTAACATGGTTTCAGAGCTAAGATGAAGAGAGCATCTTTCACAGGAAAAAGAAAAACGTCACTATTGCCGTACATGAAAATTAGGGCTTTTTATTGAAGAAGGTTTTCAGCCCCAAATCCATCTAGAAAGGTGCACCCTACCTCAAGGAACATTTTGGCATCTTCAACGCACATTTTCAGTGGCTAGATCTCTCAGAAAGTGAAACCCTAGTTTTCACAAAGTACCAAAAGTACCAGAAAACCAGAGTACCAGAAGTACCAGAAGTATCATAAAACTAGAAGCACCAGTCCAGAAATCCACAAATCAAGTTTGAAGGGGTAAAATTTGGATTTTCAGAAATCTGACTATACCAGCATACTCGCCTCAGTCCAACACATCTTTTGGTGAGTTTATCTTTCAGATCCAAGAAATTTGATTTTTTTATTATTTCTATAGCCCGAAGGGCTAGGGTTTCTACTACAAGAAACAATGACTACCAACATGAGGGTAGAAGACAAGATGGAAGGATCTAGAAACTTCAAATCTTGGAAGCATAGGTTGCAGATGATTCTAGACGAGTATGATCTCCTAGAACATGTTACAGTAGGTGTACCAGAACTAGATGAAGTTGAGAAAAAGAACAAGCATAAGAAGAATGAAAAGAAAGCAAAGAGAATCGTGTCAGATTTAGTAAAGGATCACTTGATCCCTCATATATCCGAACTATAGACAGTAAGGCAAATGTATGAAGCACTCAATAGGTTATATGAAAGCGAAGACATCAACCGAAATCTTACCTTAAGAAATCAGCTTCGTAATATGAAGATGGAAAACTCAGAATCTGTCACATCCTACCTTATGAGAGTTTCTGAGATAAGAGATCAACTTGCAACTATTGGAGATGTCATTAGTGACAAGGAGCTTGTAACCACAACCCTAAATGGGTTTCCAACATTTTGGACTCCTTTTGTACAAGGAGTGTGTGCAAGAAGCAAGTTACCCAAGTTTGATAAGTTATGGGCAGATTGCACACACAAAGAATCTAGACTTACAGACCAACATAAGTGACTAATTGTTGATGAAGAGGAAGCTCTTACAACTCAAAAGAACAAAAGAAGTTCCTTCAGAAGAAACAATAAAGAAGATAACTCCGTAAGAGTTCTAGACAAGAAGAAAGATGTTTCAAAGATCAGATGCTACAACTGTCAAAAGTTGGGACACTTTTCCTATGTCTGTCCTCAAGGAAAAGGGAAAAGAAAGCATCAAGCACATGTGGCAGAGGAAGAGGAATCTCCTCCCTCAAAGA
>ML806793.1:23717-38758 GCA_009831015.1 Picea engelmannii | reverse complement strand
AGTTGAAGATAGTTGATTTGAAGAAAGATAGCAAATGGTGGAGTTCGTGGAGCCTCCCCACACAAAAACAAAAGATAAGTATTCATGTTTATTTCTAGTATCTTGTTTACTTCAATACTTTATCATTACAAGTTAGTTTTTTTTGAGAATGTTAATTAACCTCATTTTATTTCAGTGTCTATGTAGACTTATGAAGTAAGTATCAAAGAAGAGGATGAAGAAAGAGATAACATATTTATTTCATGTATGATCACTCATGAGAGTGACAAATAAATCATACTGTAAGTAAGTTTACAAGTCTTGGAAGAAAGAACTTATGTCGTGACTTGCAGAAGTTAGACAACATGAGAAGGAGGTATGATATGGTGACAGTCAGTGAGGACCAGATAATATCCGATATTTATATAGGAGCAGGAGGCTCCTAAAGATGCAGAACAAAAATATTCAAGATGAAGAAAATGATGGATACTCAGATATAGTGGATGAGATGCATGTAACTACAAGTTGCTCCAATACCGTTCCTATAGATGCAGAGGGAGCAAGTTGATCCAGTATGAAGACAAAAAGAACGAAATATTCGAACTCAAGAAGGCACCTAAGATATTACAGAAGAAAACTTCAAGGATGATGACTAGAAGCTATTAGCTTGGTGCAAGAGGGAGCCATGTCTCTGAGTTCGAAATGAAGGATCATGATTTGATGTAGCTAGAAAAGTAGATGGATGGTTCCCAGATATTTTTATCAAGATGAAATATATCCAGTAGATGGATGGTACCCAGTAGATGGGTAGCATGGTATTATACCATTGAAATATTTTGGACCATAAGAGATTTTTTTTGATCCCATAGCTAGACCTTTGTAGAGAAGGAAGAGACCTTCGTAGAGAAGGAATGAGAAATCCCATAGGTAAACCTTTGTAGAGAAGGAAGAGACCTTCGTAGAGAAGGGGAATGAGAAATTTTCCAAGGTTGGCCTCTGTCCAAGTGTTGAGTTTTGGATACTCTAGGGACATGCTAGAATACCCTCGAAGAGAGGGGTGTGACCACCCTCGTAGCGAGGAATGTTTATGTTTCTCTAAGGGGAAATGGGCAGATACTCTCCTCTAGCCAATGATTGATTAGCCTGGAACACAAACCTTGACCATGTGGAATGGTTATTTGGCTATTGAGGTTTGTGTTGTGATCCTGCGTGGATCATGGAAAGGGAGTCTAGTCTTGCCCAAGCTAGCATCTTAGCTTCTCTAGTTCATGTGGGATGACTAGGAGTGAAGCTATGGTAGTAGTCCTCCCCAGTGGATGGGTGAGATAGATGACTAAAAGAGAAGGGATAACATAAAAGGAATGGCAAAACTCATAGGACATATTCTATGTGAAGATAAAATATCTTCTGTGTGAAGATAAGAAAGAGTATCTTCTGCGCGAAGATAAAGAGAACAAAACTTTCGATGATTTATAGATATGCCAGTCAGTGATCATGATGCCAGATGACCAAGTGGAAGATATTGATGCCTCCTGTTATCCAGTTGATGATGTTATCCAGTCGATGATGTTGCCCAGTTGATGATGCTATCCAGTGGATGCCACTACCTTGTTGATGTTGACATCCGGTGACCTGTCAAAAGATAAAGAATATCCTTATTGTTAAGAGGGAGTGTTAAAATATTGTGTAATTACAAAGAATATTCTTATCCCCTTTTGTGGATAAAGATAAAATATATTTATTATTGATTAGATCAATCCCCTTTTGTGGATTGATCATGTCGGTCATTGTAATTGACCAAATCCCCTTTTGCGGATTGGTCAAATCCTAATTGTAATAGGCTAAATAAGAAGTCGACCCCAAAATATATTAAAGGTGGTTATAACCACCTAGAAGAATAAGTCAGACCTACCAGTGAAGAGACACTTCCACATGTACCAGAATTGTATAAATAAGAGAGGCCAACACCTCATTTGAATACACACTCAACTCACTCATCTAGTGCACAAGTTTTGAAGGAAGCCGCAGTTGTCGGTTGCCAGAAGAAGGAAGAGAGAGAGGCGTGTTTCTCAGTGTTGGATATTCTCTATTGTCTGGTTCATTATCTTGGCATTGTATTGGCTATATATATTAAGTAATTTTTGTTGGGTTTTCTTCCCCTTGAGGGTTTCCCAGGATAAATGCTTGTGTACTCTTGTGATTGTGTTTCTCTCAGTGATCTTGTCTATGCTATTGTTATCTAGTATAAATTGAAAGTAACCTAACAATACCAGAAAATTTAACATGGTTTCAGAGCTAAGTTGAAGAGAGCATCTTTCACAGGAAAATGAAAAACGTCACTGTTGCCGTACATGAAAATTAGGGCTTTTTATTGAAGAAGGTTTTCATCCCCAAATCCATCTATAAAGGTGCGCCCTAACTCAAGGAACATTTTGCATCTTCAATGCACATTTTTAGTGGCTAGATCTCTCAGAAAGTGAAACCCTAGTTTTCACAAAGTACCAGAAGTACCAGAAAACCAGAGTACCAGAAGTACTAGAGTACCAGAAGTACCAGAGTACCAGAAGTACCAAAAAACCAAAAGCACCAGTCTAGAAATCCGCAAATCATGTTTGAAGGGGTAAAATTTGGATTTTCAGAAATCTGACTGTACCAATGTACTCGCCTCAGTCCAACACATGTTTTGGTGAGTTCAGTTTTCAGATCCAAGAAATTCAATTTTTTTATTATTTCTATAGCCCGAAGGGCTAGGGTTTCTATTGCAAGAAACAATGGCTATCAACATGAGGGTAGAAGACAAGATGGAAGGATATAGAAACTTCAGATCTTGGAAGCATAGGTTGCAGATGATTCTAGACGAGAATGATCTCCTAGAACACGTTACAGTAGGTGTACTAGAACCAGATGAAGCAGAGAAAAAGACCAAGCATAAGAATAATGAAAAGAAAGCAAATAGAATCGTGTCAGATTCAGTAAAGGATCACTTGATCCCTCATATATCCGAACTACAGATAGCAAGGCAAATGTATGAAGCACTCAATAGGTTATATGAAAGCAAAGACATCAGCCGAAATCTTACCTTAAGAAATCAACTTCGTAATATGAAGATGGAAAACTCAGAATATGTCACATCCTACCTTATGAGAGTTTCTGAGATCATATATCAGCTTGCAACTATTGGAGATGTCATTAGTGACAAGGAGCTTGTAACCACAACCCTAAATGGGTTTCCAACATTTTGGATTACTTTTGTACAAGGAGTGTGTGCAAGAAGAAAGTTACCCAAGTTTGATAAGTTATGGGCAGATTGCACACACGAAGAATCTAGACTTGCAGACCAACATAAGAGATTAATTGTTGACGAAGAGGAAGCTCTTATAATTCAAAAGAACAAAAGAAGTTCCTTCAGAAGAAACAATAAAGAAGCTAACTCCATAAGAGTTCCATACAAGAAGAAAGATGTTTCAAAGATCATATGCTACAACTGTCAAAAGTTGGGACACTTTTCCTATGACTGTCCTCAAGGAAAAAGGAAAAGAAAGCATCAAGCACATGTGGCAGAGGAAGAGGAGTCTCCTCCCTCAAAGAAAGCTTTAGCAGAAATTAAGGAATATGCACTTTAAGTTGAAGATAGTTGATTTGAAGAAAGATAGAAAATGGTGGAGTCCGTGGAGCCTCCCCACACAAAAACAAAAGATAAGTATTCATGTTTATATCTAGTATCTTGTTTACTTCAATACTTTATCATTACAAGTTAGTTTTTTTTTAGAATGTTAATTAACCTCGTTTTATTTCAGTGTCTATGTATATTTTTGAAGGAAGTATCAAAGAAGAGGATGAAGAAAGAGATAACATATTTATTTCATGTATGATCGCTCATGAGAGTGACAAAGAAAGCACATTGTAAGTAAGTTTACAAGTCTTGGAAGAAAGAAATTATGCCGTGACTTGGAGAAGTTAGACAACATGAGAAGGATGTATGATATGGTGGAAATTAGTGAAGACCAGATAATATACAATATTTATATAGGAGCAGGAGGCTCCTAAAGATGCAAAACAAAAATATTCAAGATGAAGAAAAAGATGGATACTCAGATATAGTGGATGAGATGCAGGTAACTACATGTTGCTCCAATACTGTTCTTATAGATGCAGAGGGAGCAGGTTGATCCAGTATGAATACAAAAAGAAAGAAATATTCGAACTCAAGAAGGCACCCAGGATATTATAGAAGAAAACTTCAAGGATGATGACTAGAAGCTATTAGCTTGGTGAAAGAGGGAGCCATGTCTCTGAGTTTGAAATGAAGGATCGTGATTTGATGTAGCTAGAAAATAAGATGGATGGTGCCCATATATTTTGATCAAGATGAAAGCTATCCAGTAGATGGATGGTGCCCAACAGATGGGTAGCATGGTATTATACCATTGAAATATTTTGGACCATAAGAGAACTTTTTTGATCCCATAGCTAGACCTTCTTAGAGAAGGAATAGACCTTCGTAGAGAAGGAATGAGCAATACCACAAGTAGACCTTTGTAGATAAGGAAGAGACCTTCATAGAGAAGGGGAATGAGACATTTTCCAAGGTTGGCCTCTGTCCTAGTGTTGAGTTTTGGATACTCTAGGGACATGCTAGAATACCCTCGAAGAGAGGGGTGTGACCACCCTCGTAGAGAGGAATGTGGATGTTTCTCCAAGGGGAAGCAGGCATATACTCTCCTCTAGCCAATGATTGAGTAGCCTGGAACACAAACCTTGACCATGTGGAATGGTTAGTTGGATATTGAGGTTTGTGTTGTGATCTTGCGCGGATCATGGAAAGGGAGTCTAGGCTTGCCCAGGCTAGCATCTTAGCTTCTCTAGTTCATGTGGGATGACTAGGAGTGAAGTTATGGTAGTAGTCCTCTACAGTGGATGGGTGAGATAGATGACTACAAGAGAAGGGAGAACATAAAAGGAATGGCAAAACTCATAGGACATCTTCTATGTGAAGAAAATGTATCTTCTGTGTGAAGATAAGAAAGAGTATCTTCTACGCGAAGATAAAGAGAACAAAACTTCCGATGATTTATATATATGCCAGTCAGTGATCATGATGCCAAATGACCAAGTGGAAGATATTGATGCCTCCTGTTATCCAGTCGATGATGTTATCCAGTCGATGATGTTGCCCAGTTGATGATGCTATCCAGTGGATGCTTCTACCTAGTTGATGTTGACATCCGATGACCTGTCAATAGATAAATAATATCCTTCTTGTTAAGAGGGAGTGTTAAAATATTGTGTAACTGCAAAGAATATTCTTATCCCCTTTTGTGGATAAAGATAAAATATATTTATTATTGATTAGATCAATCCCCTTTTGTGGATTGATCATGTTGGTCATTGTAATTGACTAAATCTCCTTTCGCGGATTGGTCAAATCCTAATTGTAATAGGCTAAATAAGAAGTCAACCCCAAAATATATTAAAGGTGGTTATAACCAACCAGAAGAAGAAGTCGGCCCTGCCAATGAAGAGACACTTCCACAGGTGCCAGAATTGTATAAATAAGAGAGGCCAGCGCCTCATTTGAATACACACTCAACTCACTCATCTAGGGCGCACGTTTTGAAGGAAGCTGCAGTTGCCGGTTGCCGGAAGAAGGAAGAGAGAGAGGCGTTTTTCTCAGTGTTGGATATTCTCTATTGTCCGGTTCATTATCTTGGCATTGTATTGGCTATCTATATTAAGGATGTTTTGCTGGGTTTTCTTCCCCTTGAGGGTTTCCCAGGATAAATGCATGTGTACTCTTGTGATTGTGTTTCTCTCAGTGATCCTGTCTATGCTATTGTTATCTAGTAAATTGAAAGTAACCTAATAATAGCAGAAACTTTAACAATCTTTGATCTATTTATGTGATCCATTGACCAAATTTCCCCAATAATTAATTGCTAACTCAATCTTGAAAACTCTACCTTTTCTCAAATTCTAATCACGTGATCCTCATGACCCTAGATCTTCTGAATATGTTTAATAGAATCTATCTAGTCTTGCACCTTGGCTTGTTTTTCCTTCCAAATAATATTCTCTTGTATATAATCGATAGATGAATTCCCAATCCTTGCAACTCAAATATTTTAGCGATGAAATATTTTGTTATTTGGTCATTAATTTTGTCGTCTTCTAGAACTTCCTCTATAAAATTTCCTATTTCATCTTATGCTCCTTTGTAGTACTTGACCTAGCTCTCCAAAATAGTAATTTTCTTGCACATGCTTTTGATTTACTATGCTTTGGATTTGGCCTTGTTAATGGTGGCATGTGAAATGGCTATCCTAGTTGACAATAGGTCACTAAGTTTAGCCTTCTTGGTGTATATCATAGACTCCTCGGTTGTGAACATAATAGAGGTATATAAATCCACCCTCTTTCTTGTTTTGTTTCTCTTAACAATATCTTTCTCACAACGATTATAGGCTATGGACTCGAGATCTGCAACTTCTTCTAGAGGTTTTGAAATTGCTTGGTCTCCCCATGAAAAAACATTTTCTGGACTCCCTAGAGTGTGTATCTATTCTAGCATTGGTTCTTTACCCTTCTCCCCCTTTGAAGTAACAACATCCTTCTCTGTCAATTCCATGGAATTACTCAGAGGTGGGGGTACCTGCTATGCTAGTTGTTGTGTGGGGGTTCATTATGTTTGTTGTTGTGTATTACATGTTGCTCCACATATCTCCATTTTTGTTTAAGTTGCTTGTTGGTACAACCTTTCTTCTTATTTCTTATTCTAGTTGTGTCTTCTTTTCCTCTTCAGCTATCAACTTTTCATTTTCTTTTTTCTCATTTTTTTCCTACTATCTGTAATACCCTTGTTTCCCCCAACATGTAAATATAACTATATTTTTCTAAAAGCATAGTGTAAATATTTATTCTACTAATGTAAAAAGAAAAATGTTGGACAACTGCTGAGGGGGATTTCCTATACATATCATGATGCCATGAGAGGGAAACAATGAGGAAATTTCCCTTGCCAATTTAAAATTCAATAAAAATCCAGATTGCCCATTTTCTAGAATTGTGGTTAATGGAGGAAGTTGGTAGTTGAACTATCAACTTCCCACATTTATGAAAAAGAATGGGTGTTGTACCAGAAATTCCTTTCTCAGAAGCATGGGAATAAAAGTATCCATCTAGAGGATTTTGCGTTGACCCATGAATTGGGGGATTTGACCCACAAACTCTTACTGAAAAATGAAGGAAATGAAGGGAAAATTGCAAGCAGAGAAGAGGGGAGATATTTAGTTGAATTCGAGAGCCATTTTATGAGTAGAGAGGATGTAGAGGAATGGGTATAGTGACCATTTATGAAGAGTGAGAGCATGTGCAACTCTCTAGTTCTAAAGACAACTGACAAATGAATATGTTTCTGCGTACATGAATTGTTGGGCAACATTTTCTAACTAAGATGATAAACATGGTTGCGAAGAATATGAGTGACTGAGAAAACACTCATTGCAGACCCCCTTGCTTGGTGGAGAGAAAATCGATCTGCCAAGTTCCTGTGGGAAGAGGAGAGTGATCTTCGTCCATGACTGTTGCTGAATAGAAGAAATAATCTCTCTCAAGGAATCATGATCTAGCTAGGGGGTGTCCAGTGGTAAATCCTTCCAGGAATTGTTGTGCCTACAGTTGGGTGGAAAAGGGCACTCCTTTCAACAGTTGTAGCACTATTCGGTTTCTAGATAAGTATATTTTGTTAAATCTCTGTAGTGTTAAGATCAAAGAAAATTATATACTATGTTTTAAGAGTTGTGTAAGTTTAATTTATGATAAAAGTGGCTTGAGAAATTTAAGTAAAAGGAAGAGAATGTTTTAGCTGAAGCTAATTTGATTTACTTCCTTATCTCTTGACTATCTATGTGTTAAAATAAGATTTCTGGGAGTGAATGTTGTGGTTGACTATGTTGTACAGTTTAATGCATGCTTTGGCAATGATGATTGAACAATTAAAAATATTTATAAAGCATCTGAAAATTAGAGAGTGATTTTTTGCATAGTAGTTTTCTATTTTAGCTTATCCTCAAGCCTTATTATAGAAAACTTAGAGTATATCARATYTGGGTCTGGACTATAGGGAAACAACCCAAACATTTAAAAATGAAAAAATCATTATAAATAGGTAGTAAGGAAAATAATTTTGGAATTATACATGACACTTCTTACTTGAATTCATAGTACAATAGCCCTTTAGATTTCATTTGCAAATCAATAACAATTATGCTAAACTTGTGTTAAACCTCCTATAAATTTTGGAAGAATCCCCTTAATTTTTGGTGGGCAGTAAATCCTGCTAGAAATACTGGATTTTACCATGAAGGAAATTCTTGCCTTAGGACCAATTTCCTTAAATCTAGGTAAGAAAAGTAAAGCTTGGTAAGAAGGAGAAAGTTTACTCCTTTACCTGTGAAGAAGGGAAATTATAAACCATATTTTAAATGGAGAAAAAATCCCTCCTGAATATGCTTTTATTTTTCTATTCTAAAAGTATGGAAAATAGGAAATAGTTTTCATTTCCTTTTAATTACAGGTTTAATTAAACAAAATTTCAAATTAAACCTCACCTGACTTTGAATACGTGCATGGAATTGGTAATGTAAGTATATATGTGTCTATGTGTGTTAATAAACCCATGATTATTCGTCTTGATCATTTCTTAGCACACTTCGGAGCTTCGAGACTCCGGAGGTTTGAAGTAGAGAGTGAACTATAGGCCAGAGGAATTACATGTGAAATGGGATTAATGTTCCCATGGTTTGAAATTATTCGGGACTACATGCATTAGGAGTGATGAACGTGTGAAATTGTTATATATATATATATATATATATATATATATATATATATATATATTGGAAATTTATGAAAATCTGGGAACGAATTTTGATGGGGTTTATTATAAAATTAATATATTAAAATAAATACATGGATGAGACCAAATCCTTTTTCCATTTTAAATTATTATTTAATGTGTATTTTATGCACATGGGACTCCATGAGTTCGGGACTTCAGAGCTTCGGGATGTTGAAATGATGGCATTGTGATAAATCTCGAATGCTTCTGGCCCATAGTTTCCTTAGGAAAACATTTAATGGATAAATTCATATTTATTAAGTACAAACTTTAATGGGCTTATGATATTATAATATATTATAATATTATAAAACCCTCACGTGGACGAGGTCAACCTTTTTCCAAATAATTGTATTATATACAATTTATAACCATGTGCGTGGGACCACTTTGGGGCTTCGGGAGTCCAGGATGTTTTAGGAATGAAGAGTGTGTTGAAGAGCCAAAGTAGTTGACCAGGAGATCCTCCCTCATTCCAATGTTAGATACAATATTGGAGATTTATTAAGTCTGGGTGCAATTCTCAAAGAAATGTATTATAATAAAGTTCATTATAACATTTGCATGAAGATAAAGCCAACCCTTTTTCCCTTTAAAATATTAGATAATGTGTAACGCTTATAAGTGGGACCCCTTTGGGACTTTGGTACTCCGAGATGTTTGGAGTGAGAGAGTGTACAAGATAAAAGGGTCAAAGGCCCGAACCTACCTATCCCATTCCAATGTTTTCATAAATATTGATATAAACATTTAAGGTAATTAATTATATTACAATCTAATATAATTAATTATATTTGTATTACTTCATAATATAAGTTGGACACTCTCTGGAGCTTTGACATTCAGGAGTTCTAGGTATTTTCATAAAAGCATGGAGAGGAATTACGCCAAAGTCCAGAGACTTAGGTGTTAATTGATATTAATAACCCTAAGTTCCTTTTGATAAATTTAATTATATTATAATATAATTTATTATGATATAATTAATAAAAGAACAAATTAGAAATATGATTTGATTGTGAGTTAATGTGACATGGATTTAATATAATAATTAACACTAATCCATCCTGAAATGTTGGGTTTCTAAGGAAAAAGGGGAGTAATCCTTGGTTTAACTCGACCGATAATTCAAGCCAAGTAAAAATGGAATTTATGAGGTTAATTAATTTTAATGAAGATTAATAATCACTAATAGGGATTAAATAAATGATGAATAAAGAAAGAGTGAGAACTTATTATGATAATGACTAATTAATTTAATACGCCTATAAAATGTCAACCTATGGTTGGGCGAGTCCTTATATGCTATAATAATATAGCATGTCAGAGAAAACCCATGTGTCAACACGGGACTGGATGTGAAATACGTGTGGGACTCTCGATGAGTATAGACTATGTGTTAAGCATGAACCAACCTAAACTGTTAAACCTGAGGGTGGAAACTTTTCCACCATAGATTTTGGATGGGGAAAAGTCCTCCGTACTTCAGAACTTCAGGGGTTTTGGGGTTGTATGAAACTAATATAGGGCCAAAGGCTCGAAGCCGCAAAAGATTGGTAGTAAATTTCCCTGTGACCCCATCCTTCGGTGGCCACACCATCGACAGAAGATGACAACTTCGGTCACTTTAGTGCTACGTCGATTGGTATGAATGAAGTAGAGCAATGTGGGTGCCACATGGAGAGGGGGTGAGCTTTGGCTAATGACATCCCAAAAATTTCAGAAAGAAATAACTATCAATCGAAAACTCAGTTTTGGACAAACTTATAGTCATTGGAAGACTCTCAACGATCATAAGGTGATGGTATCCTTTTAGAGGAATTCAGGGAAGTTGAAGGAAAACAAATTTTTTTATGCCACATCCCTTAAAAGGATACTTAAGAGGTTGGGCGCATGACACTATCTCATCTCCTCTTCCTTTTTATTTTGATCCTTAGCTTGCAACCTTTATTCTCCATCTCTCTTCTTCTATTCCTTAGCTAAGAGTATTTTTTCCTCCTGATTCTCCCTTGATTCCTCTTCTTGCTTTATTTCTTATTATTCTTCTTATTTTTTCATTTTAGCTTCTAGTCTCTCTTTTTCCTTAGCATCCTTCAAGGATTTTCTTTATAGTTCTACTTCAACTACTAACCTTTTCATTTCTACCTCCAATTTAATATTTGATTCTTCTTGCATTTTCCTTATATCCTCCTCGGTCTTTCTTCTAAGCTCCTTAATTTTTCTTCTTAGCTCCTCTTCTTTTTGTTGTCTCCTTTGCTCAAATTCAATTGCTTTTCTCTCTGCTTCCTCCCTTATCATTATCCCCTCATTGGTATAGTGCACTATATAATACATGTGTCATAAGTTTTGAGATCATCGTATGTCCACACAAAAACATCCAAGTATGTTTTAAATAGTTTTATGTAATTTTGTCTTTCTCGTTCAGATCAAATTTTATTGAGATTTATGTTATTTGGGTTTTCATCAGTTCCTAAATTGAAAACTTCATGACTTAGAGTGGAATTGTTGGTTTTCATGTTGGAGGATCCTTTAAACTTATCCTACAAATCAAATAATGTTTCTAAATTAATGACTCAGGCATGGTATGTGCTTTTGACTCAGATGGTTGTTCTCTACCACCTTCAATACTTTCTTGATACACTTCATCATCTATGGATAAGTCTTTGAAATTATCTCCACTGGTGATAAGTTCAATGATCTTCTCATCACCTCCAAAGACCTTCTAGTTTGTGACATTTATTTGGAAGAGAAGTCATGTAGAGTAGTTCAACAACAAATATACTAGCTTCAAAAACTTCCAATGGAGATAGCCTAGAGGTAGTGGCCATAAGAGAATCAACCTCCACATTCTCGTAACTTGGGACAATAGAAATGTTCAAAGCATAAGAGTTATAAATCAATATGTGAACTTCATGTCAATAGTTTTTTAGATGAGGGGAGTTACAACATATTGTTTTTTTTTATTTGCCTAACAATCATCTCAGAATCTCCAAACACTTTTATTTTTTCAATTTTTAAATTATGGATTTTTTCAGACCTTGTACTTGTGCCTCATATTCAATTGTATGATTAGTACAATCAAATTCTAATCTGCAGGAAACTACTTTCACCTTTGGGATCAATCAAAAGTCAACTAGCTTTGGCTCCCTCTTGGGATTTGGAACCATTGAAAAATATAGTCTAGATGTCTTGAGCACTACGAAGGCCTATTTCATTTATTTTGATAGAACTCAATATTGTTTTAGGAACATAATTTACATAATTTATAGAACTAATATTTCAATTTTGTTTATTAAATTTATCTTCCTACAACAAAAAATATGATTTATGACTTTATGTTATATTGGAAGTTTCAACAATGAAATTACATAAATAAGAATCTATATCATAATTTCTAAGAATTGGAAATTTAGAATATGAGGGATCTTTAGTAGTGGAAAGATCGGTTATTATGTGATTTATGTATCTCTCTTGATCTATTGTGATCTTATTTGGTTTCGCATTCCATGGAAGCCAAAGATGTGACTAGTCTCAGGAAAAATAACCTTGGGATGTCCAATATAGTAATATCTATTATTTGATGAACTTTTCGACTGGAAGATACTGAGATGATGAAATATTCATTTCACCAATGAGTTTGACTTATGTTCAGTCAAGTTAAATTATACGGTTTACACACTTGGTTGAAGTGGTGTTCACCTTTCTACATATAGAATATGTTATAATATTTATAGATGCCCCCGAGTCTACCAAACAATTATTCACATTTTGATTCAATATTTCAAAATTTAACAAGAAAGGAGGAGTCAAAGTCTTGGACTTATTTCCTATAAGGGTAGTGTTGATATTGACATTATGTAGGTTATTTCTTGATGTTTTATTAATATTCCTAGCAACAACTATTGGTCATGCATCTGTGTCTTTCAAAGCATTAAGCAATAACTTCCATTGTTGTGATATTTTGCATATATTGAGGATTAAAATATTTACTTTTATATTCTTTATATCTTTAACGATGTTGTATTCCATGGGATTTGGGTAATTGATTAAAGTCTTACTAGTAGTAGGGAAACTAGAGGAATTTTTAGCAGTAGGAGTTGCGATCCAAGTTTTTGTAGTCTTCAAAGTTAAGGAAGTAGTTGGTTGTTGAGGCACTGGTCCCTTACTCCTAGTCTAGTAATCACTTTGGATAGGTAATCATTCCTCTATTATTTTTTCATCTTCAACCACATTGCAACCAAGGATTATGTTCCATAGAACCATGGTTGATTCACTAGGTTGATCCATATTTTCTTTATCTTTTTCTCCCTCAATTGGCTCATTAAATTCTTCTGCCTATATGCAACCATCCAAAAACCTATTTGCTACCATATTAATGGAATTTATCCACTAAAGATAGGTTTTTTATGAATGATTGAGTTGATAATAATTGCAAAAATTATCCATATCTACCCCCTCTAAATCAATATTCAAGTTTGCAGGTGGGGGTTCAATAGGTCTAGGAGGAACATGTCTACTAAAGAAATATCTATATGGTGTTTAACATGAATTCCCTTCTCCATTATTCCTTTTCATGTCAATGACTTCATTCAATAAGCATTTGATCATTGTTTCCATTCTCTCCATATCCATGGAATCATTATCCTTACCTTCCATAATTTTCTTTGGTTAAGCTCTAGGTAAGATAAGGCTTTTCTTTGGTTGGGAAACCTCTTTCTTTCTAAAAGTTGCCCAGATTTCTTCACATCTCATCATTTCAGACTCAACCTTCTTGGCTTCTTCAAAATTTCACGCTAAGGTATTGTTTCTTGCTCGCTTAAAAAACATAGAAATTGGTGTGGGTGAGGCATTAACATGAACTTTGATTTGAATCTCTTCTGCAATTTTGGTTCCATCCTTAAACTTTTTCAATACAGTGGTAAAACTTTAGTTAAAATATTTTATCCTTTCCTTAGTGATCCAAATGGATCCAAAAAGGCCAAAAATTCAAAGTCCTAGGACTTTAGGTGTTGGCCACATGGGTACCACACGACCAAGAGCCCATAGAAAAGGGGCACATGCCTAAATTTGGTAAAATAGTGGGTTTTAAACATTATAAAAGGGATTTTAATGATTTTAGGCCTGATTTTAATGGATTTTTGCCATTTTTCAAGGATCTGGAGCCCAGATTGAGGCCAGATCTTGGGAGGAAGTTGGGATGTGACCTCCAACTCAAATCCCATATTAATCCAACCTTTTTTCCATGGAAAAAAAGTTCAGAATAGGAGAATTATGAAGAATTGGTGAAGTCCAAGCCATTTTTATGCAGGGAAGCCAGAAGAGTAGCAGATCTTTGGAGGCCATTTCTGGGAGTTTTGCTCTACATTTTTCAGTGTTGTATATTGAGTTGAGTTCTTGAGACAGAGAAGAACAATGTTGTGTCAGTCAAAGAACAAATTGATTTAATTATGATGTACGTTTTAAGCATTGAATATTAATAAGAAAGCCTCCCCCACTGAGACAAAGGCACAGAGATGTAGGCAACTTCGTCGAACTCCGTTAACAAGTTTTGGTGTTATGGTTTTATGTTATTAATTCTCATTTTCTATTCTGCATTATTTATGATGGATGAAAAATTCTTTCATTGAAACTTCTTCTTCTTATCTTTAATTTCTAAATGGTAAATCAACTCATGCAAAATACTTAACCAAGTCATTTAAAAGATCATTTCAGATCAAGTGGTATCAGAGAAGGTTGACAGTTGGTTGTTTTTGAGTATGCATGATCACCAGGGAAAAGTTAAGTCATGGTGAAGGAGATCTTGTAGAAGGAGATCATGAGATTGGATCAAGAAAGAGGACATCTCAAAGTGAGAAGATGACATCAGAAGAAGGACTTTCTCAAAACGAAAGAGAATTTCAAAAAACTTTCTTTGCCATGTCAGAGATGGTAAAAGTGTTGTATGATGATTACTTGGAACATAAGAGACCTGTTCAAGGGGAATATTCAAAGAAATACAAAAGTGAAGAAGGAGAGGACCCTCTGAAACCTCCTCCTTCACCTGCTTCATCTCCATCTTCTTCTTCTTCTTCAAGTACAAGTTCAAATCCTACTTCTGCAAGAAAACGTTCTCATTCCCATAAACATAATCCTGACATGCCATTACTTAAACTTGATGTGAAATTTG
>ML806792.1:182938-195481 GCA_009831015.1 Picea engelmannii | reverse complement strand
AAGACAAGAAATGATATAAAGGGTTTTGTACACTTGATAATGCTTTGTCACTCACAATTCCAAGATTAATACAAGTCTATTAATACTTAGATGGCTGTCTAAACACTTATAACAGCAACAATTAATATTGATGACAGCCAGTAAACCACTTCAGAAAAAGGTACTTGAATGAAGCAAGAAAACAACTAATTCAACATCCAATGATTATAGGTTGCTTGGCACAAGCGTTAGTGGTTTTTATAGATGATTTAAGGGCTGTAAAGGGGCTGCAACAATGGCTGTAACAGCAACTTCAACAGCAGTAACAGCCTCTAACAACTTCAGAATTTTCACTTAGAACAAGCAATTAATTACACACTTTAACAATCATTTGCTAGTACTTTGCTTGATACAATTTCTGGGTTGTATTTAGATGGTTATCAGGCTAATAAAGGCTGCAAATGATGGCTGTAACAGTGAATTAGTATCAGCAACAACAGCCTTAACAACTTCAGAAAAATTGCACTTAGAGATAGCAAAAGGAGATTAAGGCCTAGGAAGGTGACGCCTAGGTTGATGCAATTTTCTGGGTAGGTTTTAGGGTTAGTATACTTGTTAGGGCTGCAAAGAATGATAGTCAGAGCAGAAGCAGGTTAGTAATTAGTAGTCTAGTTTAGTGAGTTAATTTAGTAGGGTATCAAGGAGGGAAAAGAGTTGAAGTCTTGTCAAGGACTTGAGGTAAGAGACTAGTGCCTTATAGGGTAATGGAGTCTAGGCAGGTGGCTCTCTTCTAGGGATGCAAACACTTGATAATACACACAATTGAAGAAGAATGAGGCTAGGGAGAATAGTACCTTAAGTCTCCCTAGAACCTCAACCTTGGAGAAGAAGGCCACTAAGGTGTAGGCTCTTCTAGGCCTTAGCACCTCCTTCCTCTTGAAAAAGCTTGTGGATAAAGAATATTTCAAGCACAATAACTAGATAAAACCTCAAGAGAGCTAGCACTTTAGGGCCCTAGAGCTTACCAATTATTAGATCAATTTATAAAGCTTAGGCAAATGAAAAGTGAAAAAGTAATACCTTAAGTTCTTCACTTCAAGCATTTAATACTTCATGCAATTTCATAATCTTGTATGAGCAAATAAACCATACCATAAACCATTCACAAGATGAAGAATGCAGATTTTACTTACTTACACCAAGAATAATCATGAACATACCATGCTAGATCACCATAAAACTTTAACAAATTGATCCAAGTGCTAAGATAAGGCTCCAACAAGAGTAGCACCTCACTATTTCAGTCAATAACCCATGACGGGCGAAATTTCAGACCTCTCTTCTCCAATGACCGGTTATGATGAAAATGAATGTCACTTTGTGTTTATTTATACAATATTTTGACCTTTAATTAATTTTAGGTCAAAAATCAGGGCCAACCTTGAACATTCACAACAAAAATCCAATTTTACAAAAATGCAATAATAAAACCCCAGTAGGGTGATGTCATGCCCTTTCTAGGGTGGCGTTGAGCTCTCATGGCGGACGTCCTACCTCTAATGATGGAACATTGCCCCTCCTAGGGCTTAATCTCATCAACTGTTGCCACAACGTTGTGTAAATTCCCTTCTTTCACTGGAGCATCACTACATTAAGTCCTAGTCCCTCCAATATGACGCCATGGGCTAGATGGATGGTCTCTAGGCCTCCCAAGGCCATCGTCCAAGTGAATGAAGGTAGGGCTCGTTCGTCTAAGGCCTGCCAGAGTGCCTCTAAAGGCAACGACTTCGTTCTTCATGGTACTATCCTTCAATGTACCTGTCCACCGGGCAAGGTCTTGCAGGAACAAGTACGCTTTCCAAGGGTTCACAAGTCACAAGGATCATAGCATGTAAATCACATCCAATAATCGAATTACCCAAACATGTGCATCAAACCCCCCTTAACCCCCAACAAATGCTCAAAGACGTTATGCAATTTGACCAATTAGGTTTGGATAGGGTCTTAGGGTGTCCTATTGGGCTAACCTCTCTTAAGTTTGGGGTGTTTCCCAGGTGGAGCCTAGTCCAAGTCATGTAAGTGTATGAGGTGACATGGGGTAAATATTTGGGCATGGGGTGCATGTGATAACAGGGAAATGTAGAGTCTTACCTGCGGGTGCCTTTGTGGAGGGTGAGTTGCACCTTGTCATGGATGCAATTGTTTCCTAGCCCATTCATTGCCTTGTATTCTTAGCTTTATTTCTTTTGATCTTTTGCTCTTGTGCTTCAAGGGAATAGTTGAGGGCCACTATCCTGGCTTAATGACCAGAGGTGATAGCGTTATCCACAAACATTTCACGGAAATGAGAAGGTTGGCTCGAAATGAGACCCATTTCTCTTGGCTATGCCACCAAGAGCCATTACCCTGATTTGGTGACCAGATAGGTGGTAATGTCATACCGCTACATGCCCATGGTCATAATAGGTCGGCTCCTGATGAGAAGCCTTTCTTGTGGGTCCCCTTTTCTTACTGAGAAGCCTTTCATTGCTTTCTCAGGGATCCTTGGGCGAAGCATCTCGAAGGTTTCAAAATTGGCTTTTAACTCTTGCCAGCTACTTTTACCCTCTGGGCCTTTAGCCCCTTCTTCCCACAAGGTAAGGTACAACCCTTCCTATTGTAGCCAATCCCAACGCCCAAAAAGGAAAGGGGAAATGGAAGGAATAAAGATGGAAAGTGGTAAGTATGGAGGGAACGGACGATGACTCTTCAAGGATCCACCCAGTAGCAACCCATCCTAAAGGGAAATCAACTTACTAGGGCACTATGTCACCCTTCCAGGTTTGAACAAGGCAAAGATCATAATTTCCAAGCAAACGCCATGAAATGAAGAAGGATTCAATACAACATGTTCAAGTGCTTCAAAAATCAAAGTGATACATACCATGATACCCGGACTCATTACCTCATGGAGTAAGACTCACTGTTACTTCAAGACCAGGCTGGTGTGATGGATACGGTTGCTGGTGATATGTGGATTGCACTGAAGAAAAGAGGAGCCCTCTAGGGCCATGCTTAAGTCATCTGGCTCTCGGTACTCCATGTCTAGGAACTGTGGGCCTCGAGACATGATCTCCTTAATTATCCCTAGGCTAGGGGATAATAGTCAACAATGACGAATTAAAAGCAAACGTAACCAAATGTAGAGATGACATCAACGATGTAAGGTATTGGCTCAGCAATGTGGAAAAATTGCAAAAAGACATGACTAACAAAATCGATAAATTATTAGAAGGTAAAAGCAAAATTGACAAGTTGATATAGTAAGGGCAAAGATTACTGGAGCTATCTGAAAGTCGATGGGACGAAGAACTACATAAACGAGATAACGATAAAAATGAAACAACGAGAAGACTGGATGAACATAGCGAAAGAATCAAGCAATTAACTGAACGGATAGATGCGTTATTTGCAGAGCTCCTGACTTATCAAAGACCACAGCAAAGTCTGGAATCGCAAAATTTAGAAGATCAGAGACACCAAGAAATACTAGAGATAATTTTTTCAAGAAATACGTACAAATTTCAAGATAGAGATTACCAGAAGTTTAAAAAGGAGTTACCGAAATATGACGACAAGGACCATAGAGGAGTTGTTGTTTGGATCAACAAAATGGACGGTATTTTTGAATCAAATCCTCCACTGGGTGAACGAGAAAAAACAATGACAACATCCAATAGTTTAGAAGGAAAAGCTTATGACCGGTACCTATGGTGGTCCAAAAAATGTGACGCGCGTTCCTTCCATTGGAAAAACTTCACAGCTACCCTACCAAAAAGGTTCCATGACGAAGAGGATGATGACCTATATAACAAGTTCATGCATCTTAAACAGAAGGGAAGCGTAAATGACTATACACACGAATGGGAGGTGCTGACGACAAGGCAAAGTGGATTCACTGATGAACAATTACTAAAAATGTGTATATGTGGATTAAAGGATTACATTTGTAGCGAAATTAAACTATGGAATCCTAAAACTATTGAAGATGCTAGACACGCAGCACGGCTATTTGAACAAAAAGACAAGTTCAGTAAGTCATCATTCGCAGTTCCAGAAGTGTCAAACAGATATTCAAACGAAAAACCAAATAAGTACTCTACAAACAAGTCTAACCCAGATAAGAAATGGGTGAACAAATGTAGATATTGTGCGGACAATTGGCTTCCAGGGCACAAATGCGATAATAAAAAATTATATACTTGCAAAGTAGAGAAGGAGTCAGAGTCATCCAGTAGTGAATTAGAGAGAGAGAACAAGAAAAAAAACAATTGTCGTAAGTGTGGGGAAAATTGGACATTAGGGCACAGATGTGAGGACAAGTCATTACGCTACTTTAGAATAGTGGATGGGAAGCAAGTAGAAGCCTCAAAAACAGAGGATGAAATCACTATAGCATACAACGCGGATTCTAACCATGATGAAATACAGCATAATGCATCAATAGCTTCAATCTCATGTGTCCAAAAAAATCGAAATGAAGAAAACAAACTTCAAATAGAGATAATTACTCCAAAATATATTCCACCACATCTCAGAAAGGATAAGAGCCAACCTCCAAGAAAAGAAGAAAGCAAACCTACAATTCCGTTGGCAACTATGACAGGAAAACCACAACCTAAGACCCTAAAACTTAAGGGAGTCATAAAAGATAGAAATTTAACAATACTTGTGGATTCTGGCAATACTCATAACTGTATAGACATTGATGTCGCAAAAAAACTAAACCTTTTCATCTACCCCACCAAGGAAAAAAGGTCAAAGAAGTTGGAAAATGTCATAAAATCTCAGTTCAAATAAAAGAACTAGAACTACAAACAGGATTCTATGCTCTACCGCTGGAAGGAATGGATATGGTACTAGGTGCGAAATGGTTGATACAGTTGGGGAGTTATGCCACAAACCTTGAAGAACAATTCATGGAATTCAATTGGCAAGGTCAACACTATAAGCTATATGGTGTCAAAGGGTCCACTCTCAAGAAGAATCGGTTACCACTTGTTATCGCACAAGTTGTAGGTTGGGCAAAGCCCGACCCAAACCACAAGATGGCGACAACTAAGAGAGCACCTACCCATTGTCACCTTAGATAGGTGTTCCCGTCACTTTAGAGGTGAAGTGGTCACCTCAAGGGAGGAATCTCGGGTAACCCTAGGGGGAAATGAGACGGAAAGTGATATATATGAATGGATGCCCCTACAGGTCAAGTTGCTATGTGGAAGATGGCTTTGATGACTCGTCTCGGGAGTGGTTTAAGGCTGCCAAGTCTTTGGGTACCTACTGAGATTGTTTGTACCTACCCGAGACACAAGGATATCCAAGTATGCATGTAATATGTTAGGTGGCAAGCAAGTTAAGCTTGTTGTCCCTAATTGCAGCAACAATCAATGATATATATCAGCAATAAGAAGATAATAAGAGCTGCAAACTGAATGCTAAAAGTCTAGTTGGATAAGCAAGAGACAAGCTAGGAAAGACTAGTTTAACTCAAGAGTGAAATAGTAAGACTTTAGCATAAAAATAAGGCATGTCATAAACAAGTTACAGAAGTGATAATTATCAGCCTTATGGTTATAGCATTCAAGTTGTTACAACAAAGATATCAGCCCCCAAAACTTGCTAATAATCCACCCCAAAAAGTGTGTTAAGCTTAGTAGATTATGTTGGCAAACTTTTAGTAACTTTTGACGGTTGGTTTGTGAGTTATTAAGAAGTTTGTATTAGGGTTTCTGCAGCCCTAA
The DNA here is from genome assembly GCA_009831015.1 of Picea engelmannii. NCBI lineage: Eukaryota > Viridiplantae > Streptophyta > Pinopsida > Pinales > Pinaceae > Picea > Picea engelmannii. Next base: position 189,722 of record ML806792.1, on the reverse strand, counting down.
TGGCTGAAGATTAAAGTTTGTAACAACAGCAAGAACTACTCCAAGGAACAAAACGCCCTAGTGGCTCAAAGGTGTCTTAGGCACAAAAATCACTTTCCAATTTAGACAATCTCAAAATTCCAAAATTTCATGTTTACCAATGCAAGATTTTATTTCTCCAATGCAATTGAACTAATGCCTTTAACTATTGGGTAAATGGAGTCTCTTGATCAAACAAGTTGGATGAATTACTTCCTTGGGGGTGTAAGCCCTTTAACTCCCCAAGGCAAACCCTAAACAATAAGGAAAACCAAGGGTGTAAACCATTTTACTCCTCCTAGTATCCTTTACACAATATATTATTCCAAACAATAAAAATGGACTTGGAGAGGGGTTGTATGTCCTTATACTCCCCAAGATATCATCACATTGAGCTTACAACCAAGAAGAGAAAACAATAATCATGAAACCCTTACCAAGTTGAAGCATTAACAAGATGAAACCCTAATTCACCAAGCAAATTCCACCATAAGCAAGAAATAATCCTCCAAGAGAGCTAGTGCATCATCCATCCATCCAATAGCAAAGAGAAACCATAACAAGTGAACAAGAGAGAAGAGATTGCCCAAAGAGGGTGCAAATTTCAGCTAGGAGTCTTCTCCACCATGGGAGAGTTATGTTCAAATGAGATACAAATGATCTCTATTTATACAAAAAGTCTTAGACATACTTTGTCCACATAATTTTAGGGTAAACCACAAGATAAGGGTCAACAACCCTAATCTTGCCCCCTTACACAAATAATACTAAACAATTCAACTAAAATTTGAATTTGCACAAGGAAAACCCTAAAGAGGTGACGTCAAACTCCTTTGAGGCCACGTTTTGGCACTTGGGCTAAGTCGTTGGGCTTGGAGAAGGGTGCACTAGACTTCCAAAAGCCATGTGTCCTCAATCCTTGCCTTTTCATCTTGTCTCAAGACCTCCTTCCTCCAAATCGTGCCACATGTCCTCATCACCACCTCAAGCTTGACGTTAGGCCCCTTAAGGTGATGTTTTAGGCCTCCAAAGAAAATTGTTTAGCTTGTGAGGGCATGGTGAGGTCGTCCAAGGTGTCTTCTAGGCCTCCAAAGCATGTGGTCTTCATCCGGTATGCGGGCCCTTGGCATCCAACCTGTAGGCTTTTTGCCCCATGGAAGCCCAAGCTAGGCTTATTCTCCCAAAACTGGACATCAAGCAAGGTCCTGCAAAACAAATAGGTACGCCCTCCAAAGATCTCAAGTCAAAGATATCATGACAAGTGTAAACCACATCTAATAAGCAAGGCACCTAAACATGTGCATCAAAACTACCTCATCAAATCAAACAAGTGCTCAAAGACCCTATACAATTGACCAAGTTTAAGAATGGGAGGGGTGTCATAAAATCCTATTGGGTAAACCAAAATCCTCAAGTAGGGGATCCCCATTCAAGGTCATGTAGTGGATGATGAGGTGGATACGAGGTTAGACTTCATAGGTCAATGAGTTTCATGACATACAAGGGCTCATATTATCTCATTTACGGGTGCCTTTGTAGGGGGTGTGTTGCACCTTCTTCTTCAATGCAACCTTTTTCCACCCCATTTATTGCCATTTATTAATTAGTTAACGATCCAAACACGTATGCACTCCCGATAGTGAATCGATTAGCTTGGGGGGGCAGTAACACAGTGTCACTTGAAAGAAGAGGTCCACGAAGTGCTATAGGGGTAACCATCAAAGCGTTATAATGCACTAGTGTTAGTCTTTCATTCAAGCGAGATATTTATTATGCGTTTGATCTTTTGTAGGCGTTCAATTCTTTTGAGAGAATCAATTCATCGTTCTCAAGACCTGTCTAGGCGAGCACCTAGAAGGTTTGTATTTCAGGCTCTTATCATTTGCCAGCAACCATCCCCCTGGGCCTTCAGCCCCTTGGGCCTTCAGCCCCTTCTTCCCATGAAATGAGGTACATGCCCTTCTTGGGTCACTAAAGTCAAAGGGCCTAGAAGGGGGCAATGTGATGGGAATGCAATGAGCGGAAAGTGATAAGTATGGTCGGGAATGGTATGATGACCCCTCAAGGGACCCCCAGTTGCACCCCTTCCCCAAAAGTTGGCCACTTACTAGGAAATCGATGACACTCACGAAGGTGAAATAGGGTCAAAAGCATAATGTCCAAGCAGGTGTTCTATAATCAAAAGCAGCTTCAATACAACATGCTTAAATGCCTCAAATATTAGGGTGATTACCTGCCACAATACCTGACTTGTACCGCATGGAGCAAGACCCATGTGCCTTCTAGAAGCTAGCTAGTGTGGTGGATGCGTTGACGATGGATCCAAACTGTGGTGATAGAGCAGGCTTCCATATGTGCAAGTGGACACTGCTTGTCATGTGGTCTCTAAGCACTCCATATCTGCAACCTAAGGGCCTCGAGACATCATCTCCTTAGTTATCCCACAAAATGGGGATAACACCACTAACGAAAAAAACTTCATTTCACTACAGAAACATGTTCAACGAGAGAGAATCCTATTTTACTATGCTTTGAGGACAAAACATCCCTTAAGAGGGTGGCAATGTTATGAACATAAATACATAATAATAATAATAATAATAATAATTTAATTAAATAAATTAAGAGGCACATACCTCTTCACCTCGTGACCAGTCAATGCTATATAGTAAAACCGTCACGAGGGTAACTGTATCATCTTATATTTATCAATCAAAATATATATATATATATATATATATATATATATATATATTCAAAATAATTGTCTTCAATTAAATTAACACCATACCTGTTACAGTAATGTCTAGCCAACTGGGGGGACAGAGGATGTGAGATATGAACCTAAAAGTACCTCTCCCGAGTATAACGCTAGGCATCGCTAGTCTAGATACCGAAAAAAGGTGGAGAGGAAGTTATGACACTCCTAAACAAGCAATGGAACAGACCACATATCTCATAGTATCTGGGGCATTTGAAAATAAAGTGCTCCTATGTCTTTGTCTCCTGTACATGGAAAATTCAGCCTGAGCCCATGCATCCACTGTCAAGATGTGTAAGGGGATTGCACTATGTGGCCATCTCTAATATCCAAGAAGTGCTCTGCATAAAAGGCCATCTTGGTCCTCAAGCCCCTAAAGGGTGCAATCCAAGTGACCTAGATGTACTACCTATAGATATCCTCCCTAATGATCCCATTCATCTCCTGCTTATTGGGCAGAATGTGGCTAAGAGAATTCAAAGAGTACCTAAACAGGGGAAATCAATCTATCAATATACCAGCTAACTAAAGGAAACAAGACACTTATGAGTACCAACACCTTGCTCTCTCAAAGGGAAGGGTGGACAAGGCAATGACCTCCAAAGATTGATAAGCACGGTAGGGGTAACGCTCCCTGCCAGTTGTCAAGTCGAAGAAACCCCAAAGACAATGCAGTAACTCTACCATTTTGAAAATAGTCTTGATCCAAAAGGGGTGTGCCACAAACTCTACCTAAACAATAGGTTGATAGATTGTCCTCTTGCATCTAATGATGCAAAGCAGCAAGAGGGTCTGAACTCACTCAATGAGAGCCCAATCTGGCTCGAGCAGGCTCGACCCCCAAACCTCGTGTTCAATGATGGAGTCCATGAGGTCCAGTTTGGACAAGATGTCCTAAAAATGGTGTTGGAAACACTGTCTCTCTATAAGAGTAAGGGAACCAACTCTCACAGTAAGTGGGTCTCTCCTGCCATCTGAGGTTGGGGCAAAGAAACTCCTAATGGGAGACTGTTTAGATGAGTTGGAGCTAGAAGATCTAGAAGAGTGGGTCTATGGCACATCCCAATGTCTGGAAGAGGTTGTCCTCTATTGAGGTTCTAAAGGAGGAAGAAGAATGTCTATTGTGGTTGGAAGCCTTATCTTAGGCCGGAGCGCAAAATCATCACAAGGGTCTCATGGGCAAAGGTCAAATGGTTGATGGTTGAGGTCTAGAGAACTTTATAAGTTTGTAACTGGTAGATGGTTGGTGTTATCTATGCACTAAATGGTTGATGCTCTAATGATTAATCTACTATGGATGACATTTCTAACATCTTAATAATTGTCATTGGTTTTCGATCTGATGAGGAGCATCTTGTTGAGTTTTGATACATTGGGAAGTGGTCCCCTAGTGTTATTGAGTGCCTAACATTCTTAAGAAAATTAGTGAGGAAAGGTAAAAAGTGAGATTTTAAGTTATGTCAATGAAAGAACAAGTCCCAGCCATTGATCTTGCAAAAGATCCAATGGCTGGGATCTTCCACGAAATTGAGGGCCCACACACAAACCCTCAATTGAGGGAAAAGAAAAATAAAGGTAAGTTACCTAGCAGTTTTAGTGATTCGAATAAGAAAGGAGGCGGGAAGAGGCACACACATATGGTGAGCAGACTAGCCAGTGCGACCGAAGGGCAACCCGTATCTGGCATAAGAAGTCAGTGGTTGTCTCTACATACGGAGTAGCACAGGTACGCAGACCGAGCAGGGTCATAGACACTTAGTGTCACTCCAAGATTGCAGCAAAAGGACAAGTAGGAGCTATATCGTGTACGGGTCTGTCTGTACAAGAAAATCTCGATCCGTACGAGTCTATACAAGCTACAGGAGTACGAGCTCGAGATACAGGGGTACGGGTTTCAATTATAATGACAAGGTTGTAAGAAGTCAGCTATTGTTCTTTTGTATTTTCTGTTGAGACAAATAAAATGTTTATTACCTCTCTCATTTTTGTTTCTGTTTTGTCTTGAGCAATTATTATGTTCCACAAAGAATGTGTATATTTTGTCTGTTAGCATTTTCATTTTACATGGTATCAGAGCCAAGTTAAATGGGACAGCTCTCCTCAAACAAAATGGAAGAGGAAGTATGTATGGCCTGCCTGTCTTCCACCCAAACTAGTGAGGTCTGGTATATAGACAGTGGAGCGCCAAGTCACATGACTGGCCACAAGCACTACTTCAGCAGCCTGAGTGAAAAGGAATTTGGGTTTTGTTGACCGCCTCTCTAACATAGGTGGTCAACTCCATGTGTCATGAAGAGATGCATCATCAGATGCAAATTTGTCGAAGACTTTGGTTCTACAGGGCATTGTTTGGCCCCAGCACTTCTTTTTGTAACTGGAATTTCCGCACCCCTGCGTGGGTTAATAATGTAATAGGTCTGCATGAGTCATGTCTAGGTCAATTACCTTGGGATCGTTTCACTGGGAGAGTTCCTTTCACTGAGGGTTTTTTATCCTCAAGTTATCAATTGGGCTTTTCAGCCTTATTGATTTCCCTTGAGTTTTTCCCTCACACTTGCAATAATTCCTCCAAAGTGGTGAACGACGTTCTAGTGGGTTTATCTTTTGGTAACTATTATAGGGAATCATTGTAAATGACCATGCAAGACATCTTAGAAAGTTTCGCGGAATTTCGTTGAGTCTAGTATAGTTTTTTTAAATTAATTAATTTTTAATTAAATTTCCCTAAGTTTGGAGGTTTAATTATTTAATTAATTAATTATTTTTGAGCAAAAATTGTAAAAACTAGGTCCTTGGACTTTTGATAGGGGTTTTTGTGCTCAAAAGAAATGGAATAGCACCCCCCACATCCATGGATCAAGTTTCAGCTCGGTCGGTCAACTTTTGCTATGGGTTTGTCCACCCGGAGTGTCAGTCAGTCAAAAACAGCAATTTTAATTACTAAAGTCCAAACATGGCAAAAATGTAAAATTGTAATAATGAGTTAGAAGGATGAAAAATGATGGATAAAGGTTAGAGAGAGACTCCCTAATCATAACCTAACCACCCAACCTTGTTTCAACCCTTTAAACACACTCACCCCCTCACGACACTCAAAAGTTACGCCCCCCTAGGGGGATTGACGTTTTTCCTTCATAAATTGATTTTGTGACTTGAGTGAGGGCCCCTCTCATGTGATTTCCTCTCCTTTACCTCCCACGTCACCCTCCAAGGTGATCCCAACACCTTTACATCATCCCAACACTCCCATCCTTTCATCATCCCAAGAAGTTGCGCCCCCCTCAACTTGGAAACTTCTAGAAATAATTTTTAAAAATTATTTAAAATCCTTCCACTCCCCTAGCACGAATCCCATAGCCTCCCACTTGCTTTTGTGTGATCCCAACATCTCCCACACCTTTTCTACACCCTAGATCTAGGATTCAAACCCTAGATGGTGCGCCCTACCCTAGGGATCTCCTCTTTTGCTTGGCGTTGGACACTTGGCATAGATCCAAGAGGGGTGAGTTTGTTTCTCCAAGTATAAAAGGAACCCTCCCCTCACTCTTTCACTTACCATATCTTGAGCTAAGGTTATGCTACTTGATTTTTCACTCTCTCTCTCTCTCTTTCATTCATCATTTTCATTCTCTAGCTCTTAGGGTTTTGGAGATAGTTTTCTCCAAGATCCTCTTCTTGAGTAATAAAGAGAAAACCTTTGGAGGATTATTGGAAGAGTTATGCACATGCTTTTTCTTGCCATACACATGAGGTAATGTTGTTCTAATTTTGTTTGTGATTGCATCCATTGGATCCTAAGGTAAAATGTTATTTGGGTAGATCTAGTAATGCACATGCTTGTAGATCTATATATCGTGATATTCTAGATAGGATTGAAATGTCATCTTATTAGTGTATGCAACATATTGTCTATTGTATGCCATCACTTTTCAAGGTTTTTGCAGGTTTAACTTCAAGAGTTTCATTGGGAACACCTCAAGCAAGAAGGCTCCCTTGAGACACATA
>ML806792.1:121928-157063 GCA_009831015.1 Picea engelmannii | reverse complement strand
GAGTGGTTTACCTTCAATATTTGGTGATAAGATACAATATGATGACCCCAAGACATTGGAGGAAGCAATAAGGAGAGTCAAGTGCCTCTATGATCAACATAGAAGAAGAATAACTTTCCAAAAGGCTTGGGAAGACAACAAGAAAGACGATATGGAGAAAAGGAAGAAAGGGCATAAGACACCATTCTTCATAAATAGTTCTTAAGGGAAGCCAGCTCAAAATGAGCCCAGAATTTCAAAAACATTGGGAAAATGGTTGAGGCAGCAGCTTAATAAATGTCGGGGTTGTGAGGGAGATCACATGTACATGGATTTCCCTCACAAAGGAGAAAGAGTGAAGAATGTTCACAATGTACAATAGGCCGATATAGTTGAATATATGAGTAGAAGCATGCCAAGGATCCATGCAACCTTGGACCACAAGCAAGTTGGATTTCAGTCTCATATGATTGAAGTAGAAGGTAAGATCAATGAACAACCTACATCTATTTTGATTGATTCAAGAGCTAACCATAGTTACATTGATTCTAATCTTATTGAGAGATTTCATTTGCAAAGAAGCAAGTACGGGAAATATTGGTTGGTTCAGTTAGCTACAAGAGCTAAAACAAGAATCAATGAGTTGGTTAAGGATTGTCTAATGGACATGAATGGACATGAATGGACTGAACACAAAGGTAGATTTGAATATCATACCTTTGGGTTCCTATGATTTTCTAATTGGTATGGATTGGTTATGTAAGCATCATGTTGTCCTGGATTGTTACAACAAGGTTTTTACTTGTTTGGATGAAGAAGGGAACTTGAGGATAGTTCAGGGTATTCCAAGGACAATATCTATCAGAGAGATTTCGGCCTTGTAGCTGAAAAGAAGCTTCAGAAAAGGATGTCAAATTTATGCAGTCCATATGGAAGAGGTAGCTACGAATAAAGTGCCAAGTATTGAAGATCATCCATTCTTGAAAAAATTTGAAGATGTTTTTAGAGAGATATTGAGGTTTCCACCCAAGAAAGATGTAGATTCCTCCATTAATATCATGCATGGAGTTGCCCTAGTATCCAAGACTCCTTATAGGATGAGTACACTAGATCTAAAGGAATTGTGAATGCATCTTGAAGAGATTTTGAATAAGGGGTATGTACGCCCAAGAGTGTCGCCTTGGGGTGCCTCAGTGCTATTTATGAAGAAGAAGGATGGAACTTTGAGGTTGTGCATTGATTTTAGGCAACGGAACAAGTTGATTGTGAAGAACAAGTATCCTTTGATAAGGATACATGATCTTTTTGATAAACTGAAAGATGCAAATATGTTCTCCAAGAACAATCTAAAGTCAGGATACCATTAGGTGAGAATTAAAGAAAAATATATCAACAAGACGACATTTAGAATAAGATATAGCCATTATGGGTGATGCAGGAGCATCCCTCACGACAAGCAAAACCAACGTGGAAGCAGAAGACAACTGGAAGACGTCCAACACAAGTTTTTGAATTTTTAAATTTTCCCTTGGGGTTGATGCGCTGAATATAAATGAGATCATTTAATTTAGGCGCCTTGGTAATAATGTAATCAGACCTCGAGCCATACGCTCTCGTCTAAGATAGACAGAGGCATTTATAGTAGTAGCTGCAGGTAGATAGAATTAAATTCTTAGATTAGACAGTTTTTAGAATGCAGGAGGGAAACCGGATATAGACACCCTCATTTGTATCATTGTAACATGAAGCAATAGGAAAAAGAAGAATCTAGCGCATAGGAGAATAGCAGAGAGTTGTAGAAAACACCCATGTACATATCTTGAATTAATAGAAGAAGTTGATTCAGATTCATGGTTGTTGTGTTATTCTCTGTGTATGTGTGTTGAATCCTCTGCTTATGAATATTACTTCCTGTTATGCATTTGTCATTATGCTGTGTGTATGATTTCATGTGTTAAGATCGAAATCTGAGGGGAAGAGGAATGAGTTTCAATTGTTTCTCTACTTGAGCAAGGATTCCTGCAAGGAGTGCAGTTGAATTTGTCCGCAAGGAGTGCGTTGACAGAAGGCTTAGAGAGTTAACTCTTGTTCTCATACCACCAGGAGTGAGATTGGGTTATACAAGCCATGCAAGGAATGCGCAGGCTAAGGAGAGTCTCAGTCGTGACACTGAGCGAAGTATTGAAGGACTGATGCTACGGGCATACGCAGAGTCAAAGGAAGCTCGAACAGTTGAAGTGTTCGCAGGCTTGCCGCAAGGAGTGCGTGCAAAGAACCTCGTTGAGGTTGAAGTAATTTAGCAAAGCTCAGGAAGGATAGGCCTCTGAGTTGTTGAAGATCAGCGTAGACAAGTGTGACTTGAAGTCAGGAAGAAACCATGCAGGTTGGCGAAAAGGTGAAGAAGTCTCGGGGAGAGACACTCTTTTCATTTCATAGATTATACAAGGAAGAACGGACGATCGAAATCTTCTGAAGAGATTCCGCGAAGTTCCGAGGATCGTTAGATCTTGCAGAGGTGCAAGGAGGTTATGGAGAGAAGGTCCGAAGAGTTTGAAGCTCAGGAGGGGCAGGGTCGTCGATTTCAAGTCACAGGAGCCGTAGGATCTACACGTGGTATCGTGTATCGGGGACTCGCGAGTTGAAGCCCCAAAAGTTGTGTAGAAAGAGCAGCGATATGACGAGGCGTGATATCCCTACAAGATCAGAGTCGTTCGTTGAGGAGGACGCGTGTAAGGAGATTCTCTCATCTCGCAGACTCGGACATTGGAGGACCGAAAAGGAAGTCCTTCAGTTTTGCGAGCAACAAAGTGGTGAGAAGGCTAAGAACCGTCCATCTGAGTAGGACAGGTGTCATAGATCGAGAGATCTCGCGAACTCGGGAGTTCGCAGGGTGAAAGCCCAAGTGTTGGGTATTCAGAGTCGCGAGACGCGAGGATGCGAAGCGGTGAAGGAGCGAGAGGATTGTAGCCGTCCATCTGAGGAGGACAGGTGGTGAGAGATCGAGAGATCTCGCGAACTCGGGAGTTCGCAGGTTGAGAGTCCAAACATTGGGTACTCCAAGTCGCGAGGTCGCGAGGCACGAGAGGAGGATAACCGTTGGATCCAGATCATAGGAGGACTGTTGGATCTGCACGTGGGATCGTGTATCGGGACCTCGTGAGAAATGACTCGAGGATTTGGCCGCGGTATCGCGAGATTGCAAGAAAACGATATCCCGACAGCTGGAGGATAGTGTGGGCCATAATAGAGTCGACGAGTGGAATACAGGTGGCACGAAGCCCTCGGGACCTCGCCGCGAGAAGTCCCGAAGTATTGGCGTTAGTATTTGCGAGTCGCGAAGTGCTGAGGACCGAGGTTCGTGTAGAGCACGTGGCAGAGCATAAGGTGGGATCCGCATGGTTCGACGGGTGGACACGCTTTGCTTGGAGAAAGAAGTCAACATTCTGTTGAATTCTCGCATCTCGGGAATTCACAGAATAGGAGGGTGAAAGTTCGACGGTTCAACCCGCGAGGTTGCGAGGTTGCGAGAGGCGCTAACATTTAAGCCTAGCCCACAGTTGCATGTGGTGAGGGCACTAGTAAAGGAAGGAGCTATACCCGTATCGCCAGGTCGGGTATCACAAGAGTTGAAAGGAAGAGTCAGAGGCTTTGAGTCACGAACTCGCGAGATAGCGAGATTTAGCTGATCTCCCAGTGGTAAAGGGGAGACCTTGGGGAAAGATTGTTGTGGGTGCAGATTTCCCGATAGGGAAATAGAAGGACCTTGGAGTTCTTCGGGCGAGAAGAAGAAGATCCTGTGAGAGCAGAGGTGCCCTGGTAGGTGCGCCCTGCGTCAATGGGTTCACAATGGTGCCATTTGGGTTTTCAAATTCACGAGTTGTCTTCATGTGTTTAATGAATGGTATTTTCACAAATTTCCGGGATACATATGCCTTTGTCTTCTTGGATGACATACTTATCTACTCTAAGTCTAAAGAAGAGCATGAATAACTCTTGAAGATGGTGTTGCAAGTATTAAGGGAGAATTAGTTGAATGCAAAGTTGAGCAAGTGCTCATTCTTTCAGAGGCAAATACATTATTTGGACCATATTGTTTTAGAGGAAGGGATAACAATGGATCTTGAGAAGATAAAATCCACTGAAGGATGGCCAACACCAAGGAATGTCTCAGAGGTGAGATCATTCATGGGACTTGCAGGTTATTATAGAAGATCTATTGAAGGTTTTTCAAAATTTGTGCATCCAATCACTTCTTTGCAAAAAAAGAGTGTAAAGTTTGAGTGGAACTCCGAATGTGAGGAAAGATTTCAACACTTGAAGAATTTATTGACAAGTGCACCCATCTTGAAGATTGTTGATCCAAATGAAGATTTCATTGTGTGCATTGATGCATGCAAACAAGGGATTGGAGGTGTCCTCACTCGAAATGGGCATGTGATATGCCACGAGTCAAGGAAGTTGAAGGAACATGAGAGGCAATATGGCACTCATGATTTAGAATCAACAACCATCGTTCATGTATTCAAGACATGGAGACATTATCTTATGGGAAAAATATTTGAGTTGAAGACAGACCATAGAGGTTTAAAATACTTGTTTGGACAACCAACTTTGAATGCTAGACAAATCAGATGGTTGGAATTCCTCAGTGAGTATGACTTTGATATAAATAATATCAAAGGCAAGGAGAATAAGGTGGTTGATGCACTCGGTAAGAGGGTACATAAGATGCATGCTACAACCATTAGCATGTACAAAACTGATTTAAAAGACAAAATTCTAGCGGCTACAAAATCATATCAACACTATGTGCAAACAATAGAAAAATTACAACAAGATAAATCTCAGCAAAAATTTAAAGATTATGACCTAAGGGAGGATGGAATCCTCGTGTACATGGGTAGAGTTTATGTGCCTAATTTTCAAGAGTTGAAAATATGGTGTCAAGGGAAATGCATAATGTGCCTTATGTTGGGCACCTAGATTACCAAAAAACTATTGCAGTTGTCAAGAGCCAATATTTTTGGCCTTGTATGAAGAAAGAAGTGGTTGATTATGTAGCCAAATGTTTGGAATGTTAGAAGGCAAAGGTTGAACACAAGCATCCAGCTAGTTGCTAGAACAATTTCCCATTCTGCAGTGGAAATGGGAAGTTCTGACAATTGATTTTATTACCAAGTTGTCAAGAACAGTGAAACAACATAATTCCATCATGGTGGTGGTGGATAAGCTAACCAAAGTTGCTCATTTTATTCCAGTGAAGCTCACTCACAAGGAAGCTAATATTACAGAGATTTATATGAGAGAAATTGATAGGCTATATGATGTGCCTAGGGAATTGTTTATGATAGAGATCCCAAGTTCACATTAAACTTTTGGAAGGGATTATTTAAAGGATTCATGACTATTATAGCGCAAGTTGTAGGTTGGGAAAAGCCTGACCCAACCACAAAGCAAGTGCTACAACTTGGGAATTCTACACCCAATGTCACATCGATGTGGGTCTCGCACTTCAAGGGTGACTAGGTCACTCTAAGGAGGCGATCTCGGTGACCCTAGGGGGATTGAGATGGAGATGGATATGAAAGGAAGTGAATCCCCTAGAGGTCAAGTCTAAGTGGGATGAAAGGTTGGAAAAGATGCCTCGTAAGTCAAGTATTTGTTACCCCACAGGTATAGTACTTCTCTGGATGATTGTACCTACGTGAGACACAAGAAAATACACTTTGCAATGATATATGTCAGTTGGATCAGCAAGTTAATCTTGTTGTCCCTACTTTGCAGCAGTTAATGACAATTTATATCAGCAACTAAAACATCTAAATCAACATACAAAGATCTAAACTAGTTAAGTAAATAAGTATTAAGTTTAGAGATGAACATAGGCTAAAAGATGGCACTTAAGAAGCTAGATAAGATGGTTGTTGTAAACATATGTTTTCTGCAGAAAATTTCAGCCTTATGGCTGTAGCATTCAATGACATGCAGAAACAAAATCAACAATGAAAAATTTCCAAGAACTAGCCCAAAAGATGCGCCTGAGTTAGTAGACTAGTTGAGTGAAGTTAGAGAGCTAGTCTAGTGTTAGTTTAGGAGTTATGCAACCCTAATGGCTACAAGTTAAAGTTCGTAACAACAATTCGAGTATTGGGAGAGAGGGGACGCCCTAGTGGGGGTAAAATCCTCTCAATGAGGCAAATCAACTTCAAGCAAGAAAACTTTCAAAAGGTCAAAAATTACATTTCCCAAGGCAATGATTTTATATCTCCAATACAAAAAAGTATGACTAGTGCCTTTACTATTGGGTTAATGGAGTCAAATAAGAAAATATCTCAGAGAAGCTACTTCCTTGGGGGTGTAAGCCCTTTTACTTCCCAAGGCAAGTTTCTCTAGGCTAGGGTTTAAGCTAAGAGGGTGTATTTCCTTATACTTCTCTTAGCAAACCCTAGGGTAATTAATGAGGTGAAGCAGATAAAATGGTGAAGACTATGGTGGGGGTGTATACCCTTATACTTCCCACCTAGCTCCTAGCATAACAATACTTGACTTGAATAAAATGATAGCAAGAGAGTAAAAACCATACCAAGATCAACAAAAATGCTAAGACAATCCACCATAAGAGCTAGAAAAGCATAATCCAAGGTTAGCGCTAGACTTCCATCAACCATTCACCAATAGATATCCATAAACAAGTGCATAGGAGATAGAAAGAGCCAAGAGGGCAAAAAATTTCAAACCAAGTCCTCTCACAAGAGGGAGAGTTATGTTTAAAATGAGATCTTATGATCTCTATTTATACGAAATGTAGCTAACATAATTTGTCCACAAATTAAGGAGTAAACCATAAGATTAGGGGTCAACAACCTTAATCTGGCCCCCTTAACAAAGTAATATTAAACAATGCACTTAAAATTTTACTTTTTGCACAAACAAAACCCTAATTTAGGAGGATGTCACCCCTTTAGGGCACGTTTTTCCACTTTGAGGAAGTCGCTGGTGTTGGAAAAGCATGGGTAGGCCTCCAAAGGCCACATGTCAAGCATCCAAGCACTATCATCATGGTGAATACACTCTCCTTCTCAAAACTTCCATGTGTCAAAGAGTGGCACCTCACCACCATGCCCTAACCCCAAAAGCATGACGTCAAGCTCAAAAATAGGACGTTTTTCCCCTCCTGGGCAAATCGTTTGGCAAGTGGGAGCTGGGCTAGGTCGTCCTAGTCATCATCAAGGATGTCCAAGTTTGATATCTCTCATCTGGCATGCGGGCCTCTGTAATCCAACCTGTGCCTTGCAGGCCCATGGAAGCCCAAGCTAGGATTTTTCTCCCAAAATTGTCCACCAACTAGGTCCTACAAAGACAAATGAACACGCCCTCCAAGGATCTCAAGTCATAACATCATGATAAGTGAATCCAATCAATCAATAAGCCATCTAAGCATGTGCATCAAAGATTATTATATCAAACAATTAACTGCTCAAAGACACTGTGCGACTTGTCAATCTTGAATATGGGAGGGTTGACAAGGTGTCCTATTGGGTAGATCTTTCCCTAGGACAAGGAGAGTTTCCAAGAGATCCCTCTCTAAGCCATGCAAAGTGGATGAAGTGGTTGGGGTCAAGACTCAATGGGCATAGGGTTAATGACATGTAAGGGGTCGTAGTGTCTCATTCATGGGTGCCTTTGTAGAGGGTGTGTGGTACCTTCATCTGCAATGCATTTTTTCCAAGCCCATCAATTGCCTTTTATCTTTCTTTCTTTATTTTCTTTCAATATAACATAAGGAGAGGTTGAAGGTCATTGTCCTAGCGTGGTGACCAAGTGATGGCAATGTCACCCACAAACACCTAATGGAAATGAGCAGGTTTACTTGTGATGAGACCCCCTTTCTCTCAGCCATGCAACTGAGAGTTGTTACCCTGGTTTGATGACCAGATGATGGTAATGTCATACCACTAGATATTCATGGACGTGATAGGTTGGCTTGTGATGAGACCTCCTATCCTTCAACTAACCTTTTAAACATTCTTTATCATATTGTGGGTCCCCTTTATTCAAAGATAAGCATTTCATTACTTTCTTGGGTGATCATTCGACGAAGCATCTAGAAGGTTTATACAAGGATTTTATCTTTTACCCAACATCAACCCCTTTGGGCCTTTAGCCCCATCTTCCCATAGAATGAGGGACAACCCATTCTTGGGTCAATACACCCTAAAATCCCAAGAGATAAGGGAACATAGAGGAAAAATGATGGAAAGTGGTAAGTATGGTTGGGAACGGTACGATGGCTCATTAAGGGAGTTCGCAGTAGAAAACCCATCCCCAAGGAAAACCACTTACTAGGGCACAATGTCAACCACCAAGGTGAAGCAGGGAAAAAGACATAATGTCCAAGCACATATCATGAAATCTAGAGCAATCTAAGACACAACATAATAAAATGGCTTAAGTATTGAAATGATGCTCACCATAATATTGACTTGTACCTGATGGAGCAAGGCCCACTGCCTTCCAGAAGCCAACTGGTGTTGTGGATGCCATCTGCAAAACTGTGACCATCTTTGGTGGTGAGTGGGTTTTCCATCTGTGCAAAAGGGTACTGTTGTTCATGTAGTCTCTCGACACTCCATATCTGCAACCTGGGGGCCTCGAGACATGATCTCCTTAGTTATCCACAAAATAGGGATAATAGGGACAAATATGCATTTTAGCACAACATATCACCCAAAATCAAATGGGAAAATAGGAATGGTCAACCAAGTGGTTGAGCATATGATAAGAATGTATGTGATGGATAAATAATCAAAATCACAAGATTATTTACATTTAGTTGAGTTTTCTTATAATAATGGGTATCGAGTATGTTTGAAGATGAGCCCATTTGAAGAATTATATGGTTGAAAGTGCAACACACCAATGAGTTGGAACAACCCAACAGACGGAGCAATGGTTGGGCCAGAATTGCTCAGAGAAATGGAAGAGAAAATGGTGAAAATAAAACATAATTTAAAGCTTTCTTGGGATAGGCAGAAGAGTTATGTAGACAAGGGCAGAACACATAGATAATTTAAAGTGGACGGGCATGTATTCTTGAAAGTGAAAGCTAATAAGAGTTCACTAAAATTGGGGAGGTACCCAAAGCTAGCAACAAGATATTATGGACCATTTGAGATCCTGGAAAGGATTGGTCTTGTTGCATATATGCTTGCATAGCCTGCATCCATAATGTGTTTCATGTGTATTTGCTTAAAAAGTATGTGCTTGATGTTAATCATGTAATTGATTGGAATATGATTCAGGTGGAGCAAGAAGGCGACTTCTGAGTTCAACCAATGTGCATATTGGACAAGAATGTCAAGTTGCTCTGGAATCGAGCAATAGGGCTAGTAAAGGTTCAATGGACCTATTACGGTCCTGAAGAGGCGACATGGGAGCATGAAGACACCATGTGGGAAGAGTACCTGCATCTTTTTGGAGATTTTTGAAGAATTTTGTTGTACATGTGTATATAATGCACTGAGGACAGTGCATAAATAAGAGGGAGGGGAATGTAATACCCATAGGTCAAACCCATGTTGTAAATGTACATGTGTTATAGATTGGTGAGCTGAGATGTTTTGGGACAGAGTGCTTTTGTGTGTGTATTGAGGCCAGAGTGCCTCTATAATTTAGGTCAGTGAGCATAACAAATGTAATATATAATCACAATCAATTTTATTAATAAAATATATCACCGCTGCAGACCAAGTCAGATGAAAAAGTATGGAGGGCTAGGACTCCACGATAGGGAAAGGGGGCTAAGAAAATGAGCTAAGTCAAGGGGCTTGAGCTAGGGAATAAAATAATATTATTCCTAAGTCATAAGCTTTATGATATAATTAATCATAAATTTATAAGTGAGGGAAACAAATCACCAAGTGGAGTCAAATTCATTTCCTAGAGTACAAGTGTCAAGGTAGGAACATACAAATATAATGCAGGAAACTTAGTGAATTTATCATATTTTGTCCCAATCTTTCTTCTAATCATTCACCCGTCCTTGCATCCATCATTCATACCTTGGTTGGAGGTTGTAAGTAGAAGTTGGAGTTGATTGTTACCTAGTAAATCCTTGGTGGTTTGGGTTGAAGAAGCAGGTTTTCATTTCTGTAGAGAATTCTCTCTGGGTGAGAGAATTGTCGAAAACAATTTTCCTATGTGTTAGGCTAGTGGATGTTGTAACTCCTTAAGAAACCTTGTGTTCCAAGTGCCACAAAGCTTTTAGAGTTCCTAGTTGGCTTGTTGTTGAAGCCTTAGAAGGGAAGTGGGGCAGCCCGAAAGACTGTTGAGCAGAGAAGTGGGTACATTTCCCTAGGTGGGACAGGTTGTGCGGAATGAGAGGCTGTGAGCTAGGAACTATTGTTGGAGTGTGCACCTAAGCCTATTCTTTGCAATGTTGGTTGTCAAATCTTAGTTTGGCTTAGGCATACTTTGCCCTGGTGCAGTTGTATCCCTAGCTCGAGGGTGACCTATTGTTGAGAGTGTATGAACAAAACAGTCTATGGCTGGAAGGAACATCTAAGGTCTGCATGCAGTTGGTGATTTATAGCAAAATATAAGTGTTATTTTATGTGTGTTTACATTTTGATTATTCCGTGCATGTTTATGTTAATTATGTTGTTGTAATTGTACGTAATTATGCATGGTTGTGCATGTTATTATTAGTTCTAAATAATTTTTGCATATGCAGGGCACGGTGGTTAATAAATGGTATATGTCGGTTAATTTTTGTAGTAATGGTAACGAGATTTCGTCGTGAGAATTGAATCACCATGCGCGTTTGGAAATGATCACCGCATGCGCAGATTGGGAATAGTTATTGCACGTGGCACAAGGTTGGTTGTGTGTGCTCCCTAGCCTAGGGATAACTGAGGAGATTATGTCTCGAGGCCCACAGGTCCTAGACATGGAGTACCAAGAACCAGATCGACTTGAGCTTGGACCTGGAGGACCCATCCTTTTCTTATTCAATGCCTCCACCTTGTCAACAACAACAACATCCATGCCATCGGCCTAGTCCTTCGGCAGAAATGGGTCTTGCTCCATGAGGTAATGAGTATGGGTATCATCGTATGTGTCACTCTAGTTCTCAAAAAATTTGAATATGTGCATTTAATTCTTTTACTTCTAATGTGTGCTTGGACCTTAAGCCTTTCCACTTAACCACACATGGGGGGAATGACAAGATGCCCTAGTAAGCTGGTTCCCATAGGGTTTGAGTTTCCACTGGGGGGGGTTCATGAAAGGTCATCGTTTGTTCCCACCATACTTACCACTTTTCATCCTTTTCCCTCTCATCCATCCCATACACTAGTCTGAGCATTGGGTTTTCCACGCTAGCAAAGGGTTGTACCTTACCTTGTGGGAAGAAGGGGATAAAGGCCCAGAGGGTAAAAGTAGTTGACAAAAGATAAAATCCAAAAGAATGAAACCTTTAGATGCTTCACCCAGGGATCCCAGAGAAAGTAATAAAAGGCTTCTCAACAAGAAACAAAGGGACCCATAAAAATATTAAATCAAGACCTAGTTGGAGGATAGGGGGTCTCATCGAGAGCCAGGCTATTAGGTCCATGGGCATGTAGCAATATGACACCACCATTCAACCTTAGTATCCATTTCTTCATCCTAGTCGATTTTGCTTCATCATTGAGTTAAAGAGGGAGGAAATATACTAAGGCCTAGGGTTACCTACACCTTAGTAGCTAGTTTCCCCTAGGGTTTTATAGTTGGAGCCTTGGGTTACCAACACTCCAACTTGTCATTCTCTCTTGTCTTTGAATCTCCATTATCATTTTTCTTCAACATCTTCTACTGCATTATTGACTCCATTTACCCTAAAATCACTAGTCTAAGTCCTCTCTTGAGAAATTGATCAACACAACATTCAAAACCTACTCTTTGAGCAACCTACTAACACTTTCTAACTCTAGAATAGCCTAACCTACTAACAATATTGTTGTTGTTACTAAAGTAAGCTACATCCATTAGATGACACATTAGAAGCTCATTAAAGCAATTGAAAGAGCTGGATTATACCTTGTCTTATGTGCTTCTATCAAATGCTAATGTTATGATTTCAATGGTTAATGATTTTCAATCATTTTGATGCTATTTTCAAGACATTTTATGTGAAGTATTGCTCTATAAATATTGTTGTTATAAAAATTTTGTTCACTTCATCATATTCAACAAATTGCTTTTCTCAAGAAATTCCATGGTTTTATGAAGTGCTAACCAACAAGTGTAATTCCAAATATATAGTTTTCTTGTTGCTTTGTTCCAGGCAGGTACACTTTGACATATTATCTTTTATTGGTTATAAAACAAGACTTTTTGATCGATGGTGACTTGTGAGAGGGGATATTTATCTTGACTTTGCCTTCTCAAACCCCCAGGTCACTGGGGACGTCTCACCTGGGCCTATCACCCTAAATAGAAAGGGACATCCAATTTAGGTGATGGTCATAAGATAGTCTCTAGTTTCGCCAATTTGCTCTCCATTTACCTTCTCTTCTATCAAAGTACAAATTGTGAGATAACATTTTGGCATCGTTGTCGGGGAACACTGAGTCAATTCTCCTCAAAGACGACACTTCCTAGTAAGCCTCTCCTCAAAAGCCTTCACTTTACAAAGTTTACCTGGTGACTCCATTGAGGGTGATCCCCTCATCCCTTTGATAATTTCAAGAAAATTATCCGGCGACTCCACTAATGACAAAGCCAACCACTTCTTCTCAATGGGACCCGAGAAACTTCAAACCCTTGGACATGAGTAAAATCCCGGGACACCCTAGGAAAATGCCCCCTAAATACGAAAATTGGCTCCCTAGATTCATTGGTAGTGATGGAGAGAGAGCCGACTATCACATGAGTGATTTTCGAGATTTCTTTCTATTCCACCCTATCAGTGATGATGTTAAATATTTGGCAATGAAACTCTTCTTTTCCACTCTTCATGGCAATGCTAGGAAGTGGTATGACAACCTCCCCGATGCTAACATCACAACTATGGAACAATCGGAAGAAACCTTTCTCAAAAGGTGGGGTATTAAGTTGGAAGACATCCCAGTACTACTAAAGAGACTCGAGCATATAAAGCAAACTGAGAATGAAACTGTTAGACACTTCTACGATAAGTTTGAGGACATACTATATTGAATTTATGAAAGTCGTCGTCATGAATACAAGTACCTCATGTATCTCTATACCAATGCACTCTTAGTGCATTTAGGGTTCCTCCTCAATAAAAAAGGGGCCAAAAACAATCAATGTTGCCTATTACATGGGCATGCAAATTGAGGAGAATATCTCTTTGTTTAAGAGAAAACACATCTTCTCTCTAGGAACCAAAGTTTGTGACCCCAAAGGTACCCCATATACCCTTACTCTAGAGAGCTTACTCTCCCTTGATATCTTTGAAAGAAGGGAACAAATCATCAACCAAGAGGAGGTTGAGGAGAGCGATCCTAATGAGTTTTTCCAATCCCGTGAGGAAGGGAAAGAATTTACTCAAGCTTCTACCGAAGATAACGAAGATATGGTTAAAGAGCGAGAGCCTAGAGATATCAAACACGATGATGAAGCATCGATATATGATCCTCCCTCTGATGAAGGCATCCAAGAGCCTTTTCCTCCTACATAAGAAGAAGAGGATGAGGTTAGTCACTTTCCTTTTCAGGTTCTTAATAATGCCTTATTCTATGATTCAGAGAGTGAAGAAGAAGTGGAATACTCGGGCAAGGTAGATCCTCCTTGTTGTATAGTTGAAGATGTAGGGGGTACTCATGAGAATGAAACAATGATCCATGTTGAAGACACCCAAGTCCTTGAAGCTTCTGCACACGAAGAAATAAACATGGTGAGTTACCTTCCTTTCCAAAATTTTGACGACTCTTTACTTTATGATTTGGAAAGTGAGGAGGAACTAGATGAGCCCTTGAAGGCTTAAATCCTTCATGTTATGATACAGATAGTGACAGGGTTAATAATATTGACTAGTTCATACATGTTGGGAGACATAAGTGGGATGTAGTTGGTTATGATATGGACCCCATTTACGACATTGAGAATCATTTCCAAGTATTTCCTTTACAATTATCACAACAGGTTACTCTTAATTTTGACCAGTGGCAACAAGGAGATGATATAACTACCAATACTTTCCAAACACCCAGGGTTGATCTAGTCCCATATTCTCCTGATGATTTTCGGTCATACCTTGAGGATTTTGATGAGTACTCCTTTGGGCATTTGGATTTATTCTATGAAGAAAATTTTCAACCATCGTTTTGCTGAGAGAGTGAGGAAGTTGCTTGCCTAAAGCATAATACTTGTGATGAGATTTTCTACCTCCCTTTGATTACTTTACCTCACTATGTCACCGAGGGTATGGTTTGGAAACATATCCCTTATCCCAAGTCTTCTTTAGGACAAATCCTCCTTCTCGATTTTAGGGGAAGGTTTGGTACCTTAAGAAGAAGTTTATTAGCACAGTATTCTAGCTTCTCCTTAAGAAGTTGTCAGTCACCTTTTAGATTCTTGTTGATCCCTTCCCATGCCTTAGATTGTGAAAACTTCCAAGGTAGCCAACGATTTGAACCTTTGACTTTTCTTGATCCCTTTCTGAGATGGATTGAGCACTTTTCTGAGTGTATGATTCAACACCACTTTTTCCCTCCCACCCACCTACATGAGCTAGACCTTACAATTTCCAATGATGCAATACATTTTGTAACTCATGTTATTTTTATGCTTAACTTATCACTGCTTTGGTTTATGATGCAACACAAAGGCAAGTATTGTGAGACATTCCTAGGGTGGTTTCACTAGCTATTTGACTCTACCTAGCATTCAACCAACAGGTGAGTAGAGGTAAGTAGGTAAGAATTTGCATTCATTATATATATCACCTGCATTTCATGCTAGAATAGTTTTTATTTCCATTTGTATAAATGCGTGCTATCATTTTCTGTACTATATATGTATATGAGCTAGGGGTGATATCACCACCCCAAATGATTACTCGTATTCTTATGTTGAGATCAAGCAGGTCACATGTTATGCCAGAGATGTTGAGGTTCTCATGTGCTCTACGATGAGGACATGTCCCCGAGTTGGAGGCAGATGTTATCCCCTAGCCTAGGGATAACTGAGGAGATTATGTCTCGAGGCCCATAGGTCCAAGACATGTAGTACCGAGAGCCAGATTGACTTGAGCCTAGCCCTGGAGGGCCCATCCTTTTCTTCTTCAGAGCCTCCACCTTGTCAGAAACAACAACATCCATCCCATCGGTCCGGTCCTTCGGCAAAAATGGGTCTTGCTCCATGAGTTAATGAGTACGGGTATCATGGTATGTGTCACTATGAATCTCAAAACATTTGAATATGTGCATTTAATTCTTTTACTACTAACGTGTGCTTGGACCTTATGCCTTTCCACTTGACCACACCTGGGGGGAATGAAAAGATTCCCTAGTAAGTTGGTTCCCATAGGGTTTGAGTTGCAACAGGGGGGGTTCTTGAAAGGTCATCATCTGTTCCCACCACACTTACCACTTTTCATCTTTTTCCCTCTTATCCATCCCATACACTGGTCCAGGCATTGGGTTTGCCAAGCTAGCAAAGGGTTGTACCTTACCTTGTGGGAAAAAGGGGTTAAAGGCCTAGAAGGTAAAATTAGCTGGAAAAAGATAAAATCCAAAAGAATGAAACCTTCAGATGCTTCGCCCAGGGATCCTCGAGAAAGCAATAAAAGGCTTCTAAGCAAGAAACAAATGGACCCATAAAAATAATAAATCAAGACTTAGTTGGAGGATATGAGGTCTCATCACGAGCCAACCTATTAGATCCATGGGCATGTAGTGGTATGACACTACAATTCAGCTGGTCACCACGCCATGGTAATGGCTCTTGGTGACATAGCCAGGAGAAAGGGGGTCTCATCACGAGCTGGCCTTCTAATTTCTGTGAAATGCTTGTGGGTAACATTGTCAACATTGGTCACCACGCCGGGGAAATGTCCCCTGACTAGTCTCTTGAAAGAAAAATAATATAAGAATAAAAAATAAAAGGCATGAATGGGCTTGGAAGCATTTACATCCATGACAAGGTGCATCTGACCCTCTTCAGATGCACCCACAATTAAGCTATACATTTCTGTATTATCACTGCACCCATTTCCCAGACATCCCTTACTACCTTATCCACTTACATGGCCTAGATTTGTCTTCACCCAGAAACATCCCACATCCAATGAGCACTATCCCAATAGGACATCCTAGTGTCCCCTCCAAAACTGCCTTGTATAATAGCATAACGTCTTTGAGCACTTGTCTGAGAAAGGGGGTTTCATGCACATGTTTAAATAACTTGATTATTAGATGCGATTACAATTGCCATGATCCCTGTGACTTATGAGCCCATGGAGGGCATACTTGTTGATGTTGCAAGGCTACACCCGATGGACAGGTACATATGGGGAGATGGTTAGTTCAGACCTCCATAGGGCTAAAATCCCACCAGATGGATGCTAAGACCCTAGCCAGGGGTAGAGACAAATCACAGGTTTACACCGGAGAGAGAGAGGGAAGTTCCTCCAGGGACAACCTGGCAAGCCTGGACCCAGGGGGTTCTTTCTTTTCTCACCATGATGTAGGCCTTGGAAGGCCCATGACGACACCCATGTGACCCATGACGTCACCCAACATTTTGGACACTTTGTAGGCAGTTGTTTGCCAAGTGGCATGTGTGGTAGGATCCAGAGGCCCAAGGAGGCCTAACGTTTTTCTCCTGGAGGCCATCGTTGCCCTAAGAAGGCCTAACGTCACCCTAAAATGGCATGATGTCATATTTACATCTTGATTTAGGGTTTTATTATAACAATTAATGTAAAAACTGGATATTACATGTAACTGGCCATATCGGCCTTTTTGACCTAATTCTGGTCATTGATATTATATAAACAAGGGTTATAACCCTTGTATTATTCATCATCTTTGATTCACACTTGTGAGGACTGAAATTTGCGCCCTATCTAGGGTTTCCTGGGTGAAATTTTAGGCGCACTTGTTGAAGGAGGCAAATTTTGGTGTATTTTTGCAAGCTTCTTTATGGATGTGTTCAACTGGGGATTTTCTTGATTATTCATGATGAATGTAAGTGAATTTTCTACAATTATTCTTAGTTGAATGGTTATGGTTTTATTTCTCTTGCATTTACATTCAAGATTATGAAATTGCTTGATTAAACCCTAGGAAGACTAGCACATGTTATTGTCCTAGCTTCAAAAGCTTTCACCTACTAGATATTGTCAAAAGGCCAATTATATTGAAGCATGAGCTAAGGCCTTGCCATTGCAACACCTTAGTATCCATTGCTTCATCCTAGCCGATTTTTCTTCATCATTGAGTTAAAGAGGGAGGAAATATACTAAGGCCTAGGGTTACCTACACCTTAGTAGCTAGTTTCCCCAAGGGTTTGATAGTTGGAGCCTTGGGTTACCAACACTCCAACCTGTCATTCTCTCTTGTCTTTGACTCTCCATTATCATTTTTTTCAACATTTGTTGCTGCATTATTGACTCCATTTACCCTAAAAGAACTAGTCTAAGTCCTCTCTTGAGAAATTGATCAACACAACCTTCAAAACCTACTCTTTGAGCAACCTACTAACACTTTATAACCTTTGATTGGTGGTGACTTGTGAGAGGGGATCTTTATCTTGAATTTGCCTTCTCAAACCCCCAGGTCACTGGGGACGTCTCCCCTGAGCCTACCACCCTAAATAGAAAGGGACATCCTATTGAGGTGGCAGTGATAGGATAATCTCTCGTTTCACCAATTTCCTCTACATTTTCCTTCTCTTATATAAAAGTACAAATTGTAGGATAACATTTTGGCATCGTTGTCGTGGAACACTGAGTCAATTCTCCTCAAGACGACACTTTGCAGTAAGCCTTTCCTCAAAATCCTTCACTTTACAAAGCTTACTTGGCAACTCCACTAAGGGTGATCCCCTCATCCCTTTGATAATTTCAAGAAATTTATCTGGCGACTCCACTAATGATGAAGCCAACCATGAATTCTCAATGGGACCCGAGAAACTTCAAACCCTTGGACATGAGTAAAATCCCGGGATACCCTAGGAAAATGCCCCCTAAATACGAAAATTGGCTCCCTAGATTTACTGGTAGTGATGGGGAGAGTCGACTATCACATGAGTGATTTATGGGATTTCTTTCTATTCCACACTATTAGTGACGATGCTAAATATTTGGCAATGAAACTCTTCTCTGCCACTCTTCATGACAATGCTAGGAAATGGTATGACAACCTCCCTGATGCTAGCATCACAACTATGGAACAATTGGAAGAAGCCTTTCTCAAAAGGTGGGGTATTAAGTTGGAAGGCATCCTAGTACTACTAAAGAGACTCGAGCATATAAAGCAAACTGAGAATGAAACGACCAGACACTTCCAGGATAGGTTTGAGGACATACTATATCGAATTCCTGAAAGCCATTGTCCTATATACAAGTACCTCATGTATCTCTATACCAATGCACTCTTAATGCATTTAGGGTTCCTCCTCAATAAAAAGGGGCCAAAAACAATCAATGATGCATATTACATGGCCATGCAAATTGAGGAGAATATCTATTTGTCCAAGAGAAAACACATCTTCTCTCTAGGAACCAAAGTCGATGACCCCAAAGGTACCCCAAATACCCTTTCTCTAGAGAGTTTACTCTCCCTTGATATCTTTGAAAGAAGGGAACAAGTCATCAACCAACAGGGGGTTGAGGAGAGCGATCCTAATGAGTTTTTCCAATCCCATGAGGAAGGGCAAGAATTTACTCATGCTTCTACCAAAGATAACGAAGATATGGTTAAAGATCGAGAGCCTAGAGATATCAAACATGATGATGAAATATCGATATGTGCTCCTCCCTCTAATGAAGCCATCCACGAGCCTTTTCATCCTACACAAGAAGAAGAGGATGAGGTTAGTCACTTTCCTTTTCAGGTTCTTGATAATGCCTTATTCTATGATTTAGAGAGTGAAGGAGAAGTGGAATCCTCAGGCAAGGTAGATCGTCCTTGTTGTACAGTTGAATATGTAGGGGCAACTCATGAGGATAAAACAATGATCCATGTTGAAGACACCCAAGTCTTCGAAGCTCCTGCACAAGAAGAAACAAACACGACGAGTTACCTTCCTTTCCAAAATTTTGATGACTCTTTACTTTATGATTTGGAAAGTGAGAAGGAACTAGATGAGCCCTTGAATGCTTTAAATCCTTCATGTTTTGATACAAATAGTGACATGGTTAATAATATTGACAAGTTCATACATGTTGGAAGACGTAAGTGGGATGCAGTTGGTTATGATATGGACCCCATTTACGACATTGTGAATCATTTCCAAGTATTTCCTTTAGAGTTATCACAACATGTTACTCTTAATTTTGACCAGTGGCAACAAGGAGATGATATAATTATCGTTACTTTCCAAACACCGAGGGTTGACCTAGTCCCATATTCTCCTAATGATTTTCGGTCATACATTGAGGATTTTGATGAGTACTCCTCTGAGCATTTAGATTTATTCTATGAAGAAAATTTTAAACCATTGTTTTGCTTAGAGAGTGAGGAAGTTTCTTACCTAAAGCAGAATGCTTGTGATGAGATTTTCTACCTCCCTTTGATTACTTTACCTCGCTATGTCACTGAGGGTATGGTTTGGAAACATATCCCTTATCCCAAGTCTTTTGTAAGACAAAGCCTCCTTCTAGATTTTAAGGGAAGGATTGGTACCTTAAAAAGAAGTTTATTATCACAGTCTTCTAGCTTCCCCTTAAGAAGTTATCAGACACCTTTTAGATTCTTGTTGATCCCTTCCCAGGCCTCACATTGTGAAAACGTCCAAGGTAGCCAACCTTTTGAACCTTTGACTTTTCTTGATCCCTTTCTTAGATGGATTGAGCACTTTTTTGAGAGTATGACTTGACACCACTTTTTCCCTCCCACCCGCCTCCATGAGCTAGACCTTACAATTTCCAATGATGCAATACATTTTCTAACTCATGTTATTTTTGTGCTTAACTTATCACTGCTTTTGTTTATGATGAAGCACAAAGGTAGTTATTATGAGACTTTGCTAGGGTAGTTTCACTGGCTATTTGATTACACCTAGCATTCAACCAACATGTGAGTAAAGGTAAGTAGGTAGGAATTTGCATTCATTGTATATATAATCTGCATTTCATGCTAGAATAGTTTGTATTTCCATTTGTATATATGCTTGCTTTCATTTTCTGTACTATATATGTATATGAGCTAGGGGTGATATCAACATCCCAAATTATTACTCATAATCTTATGTTGAGATCATGCAGGTGACATGCTATTCCAAAGATGATGAGGTTCTCATGCGCTCTATGGTGAGCACAAATCCCCAAGTTGGACCCAGATGTTATCCCCTAGGCTAGGGACAACTAAGTAGATTATGTATCGAGGTCCACAGGTCCAAGACATGGAGTATTGAGAGCCAGAGCGACTTGAGCCTGGCCCTGGAGGGCCCATCCTTTTCTTCTTCAACGCCTCCACCTTGTCAGCAAAAACAACATCCATTCCATCGGCCTGGTCCTTCGACAGACATGGGTCTTACTCCATGAGGTAATGAGTCTGGGTATCATGGTATGTGTCACTTTGAATCTCAAAACATTTGAATATGTGCATTTAATTCTTTTACTTTTAAAGTGTGGTTGGACCTTATGCCTTTCCACTTGACCACACATGAGGGGAATGACAAGATGCCCTAGTAAGCTGGTTCCCATAGGGTTTGAGTTTCCATTGGGGGGGTTCATGAAAGGTCATCATCTGTTCCCACAATACCTACCACTTTTCATCTTTTTCCCTCTTATCCATCCCATACACTGGTCCAGGGATTGGGTTTGCCAAGATAGTAAAGGGTTGTACCTTACCTTGTGGGAAGAAGGGGATAAAGGCCCAGAGGGTAAAACTAGCTGGGAAAAGATAAAATCCAAAGAATTAAACCTTCAGATGCTTCACCCAGGGATCCCCGAGAAAGCAAAAAAAGGCTTCTCAGGAAGAAACAAAGGGACCCATAAAAATAATAAATCAAGACCTAGTTGGAGGATATGGGGTCTCATCAAGAGCCAGGCTATTAGGTCCATGGGCATGTAGCGGTATGACACTACCATTCATCTCGTCACCACGTAATGGTAGTGGCTCTTGGTGGTAGAGCCAGGAGAAAGGGGGTCTGATCACAAGCTAGCCTTCTCATTTCTGTGGAATGTTTGTGGGTAACATTGTCACCACTAGTCACCACGCCAGGGAAATGTCCTATGACTAGTCTCTTGAAAGAAAAAACAAATAAGAATAAAAAATGAAAGTCATGAATGGGCTTGGAAATATTTGCATCCATGACAAGGTGTAGCTCACCCTCTTCAGATGCACCCACATGTAGGTTATACATTTCCCTATTATCACTACACCCATTTCCCAGACATCCCTTACCACCTTATCCAATTACATGGCCTAGATTGGTCTTCACCCAGAAACATCCCACATCCAATGAGCACTAGCCCAATAGGACATCCTAGCGTCCCCTCCAAACTTGGCTTGTAGAATAGCATAACATCTTTGAGCACTTGTCTGGGAAAGGGGGTTTCATCCACATGTTTAAATAACTTGATTATTAGATGCGATTGACGGTTCTATGATCCATTTGACTTATGAGCCCATGGAGGGCATACTTGTAGATGTTGCAGGGATACACTCGATGGACAGGCACACATGGGGACATGATTAGTTCGAACCTCCATGGGGCTAAAAATCCCCCCAGATAGATGCTGAGACCCCAGCTAGGGGTAGAGACAAATCAGGGGTTTGCACCAGAGAGAGAGAGGGACGTTCCACCAAGGAAAGCCTGGCAGGCCTGGACCCAGAGGGTTCTTTCCCTTCTCACCATGATGTAGGCCTTCGAAGGCCCATCTCAACACCCATGTGACCCATGACATCACCCAATATTTTGGACACTTTGGAGGCACTTGTGTGAAAAGTGGCAGGATCTAGAGGCCGCAGGATGCCTAATGTTTTGCTCCTGGAGGCCAACGTTGCCCTAAGAAGGCCTAACGTCACCCTAAAAGGGCATGAGATCATATTTACATCTTGATTTAGGTTTTCATTATGACATTTAATGTAAAAACTGGATATTACATGTAACTGGCCATGTCGGCCTTTTTGACCTAATTCTGGTCATTGATATTGTATAAATAAGGGTTTTAGCCCTTGTATTATTCATCATCTTTGCTCACATTTGTGAGGACTGAAATTCATGCCCTATCCAGGGTTTATTGGGTGAAATTTTAGGCGCACTTGTTGAAGGAGGCAAATTTTGGTGTATTTTGGCAAGCTTCTTGGTGGATGTGTTCAACTAGGGATTTTATTGATTATTCTTGATGAATGTAAGTGAATTTTCTGCAATTCTTCTTAGTTGAATGGTTATGGTTTTATTTCTCTTGCATTTACATTCAATATTATGAAATTGCTTGATTAAACCCTAAGAATACTAGCACATGTTATTGTCCTAGCTTCAAAAGCTTTCACGCACTAGATATTGCCAAAAGGCCAATTATCTTGAAGCATGAGCTAAGGCATTGCCGTTGCAAAACCTTGGTATCTATTTCTTCATCCTAGTTGATTTTGCTTCATCATTGAGTTAAAGAGGGAGGAAATATACTAAGGCCTAGGGTTACCTAAACCTTAGTAGCTAGTTTCCCTAGGGTTTGATAGTTGGAGCCTTGGGTTACCAACACTCCAACATGTCATTCTCTCTTGTCTTTAACTCTCCATTATCATTTTTCTTCAGCATTTATTGCTGCATTATTGACTCCATTTACGCTAAAATCACTAGTCTAAGTCCTCTCTTGAGCAATTGATCAACACAACCTTCAAAACCTACTCTTTGAGCAACCTACTAACACTTTCTAACCCTAGAATAGCGTAACCTACTAACAATATTGTTGTTGTTACTAAAGTAAACTACAACGATTAGATGCAGCATTAAAAGCTCATTAAAGCAATTGAAAGAGTTGAATTATACCTTGTCTTATGTGATTCTATCAAATGCTAATGTTATGATTTCAATGGTTAATGATTTTTAGTCATTTTGAAGCTATTTTCAAGACATGTTATGTGAAGTATTGCTCTATAAAGATTGTTGTTATAAAAATTTTGTTTACTTCATCATGTTCAACAAATTTCTTTTCTCAAGAAATTCCATGGTTTTATGAAGTGCTAACCAACAAGTGTACTTTCAAATATATAGTTTTCTTGTTGCTTTGTTCCGGGCAGGTACACTTTGACATATTATCTTTTATTGGTTATAAAACCAGACTTTTTGATCAGTGGTGACTTGTGAGAGGGGATATTTATCTTGACTTTGCCTTCTCAAACCCCCAGGTCACTGGGGACGTCTCCCCTGGGCCTACAATCCTAAATAGAAAGTGACATCCTATTGAGGTGACAATGATAGGATAGTCTCCCGTTTCACCAATTTGCTCTCCATTTACCTTCTCTTCTATCCAAGTACAAATTGTGCGATAACAATGCGCACAATTGTCTTGAAAAGTTACTTCCACGGTTAGAATTGGTTTGAGAGAAGAAAATTTTCATGGCGTGACTCAGCTAGGTGGTTGGGTACGTTACATTGTGGTTTTCGAGCATATTTTTGGGTTTGCTGGTAACGAGGGACGTTACAAACCCCCTCATTGAACCACCTCCCTTGTGTATTTTTAATCAAGAAGAAAGAAACAAAGAAAGTGTGGAGGATAGGAGTACAAGAAGGGTAAGGAGAATATACAAGTGAAGAAGAGGTTGAAGTCAACAATAATTCACGAGGAAGAGTAATGGTATCAGTACCACCAACAACTAGTGGTCATTCGGGAGGACATAGTACCAGATCAAGTATGAAAAACCAAGACACAACTCTGAGTCTCCACGTGTTCCATGGTACAGGAAGACACGATAGGATAGTCTCTCGTTTCACCAATTTTCTCTCCATTTACCTTCTCTTCTATCAAAGTACAAATTGTGCGATAACATTTTGGCGCCATTGTCGGGGAACACTGAGTCAATTATCCTCAAAGACGCGGTAAGCCTTTCCTCAAAAGCCTTCACTTTACAAAGATTAACTGGCGACTCCACTGAGGGTGATCCCCTCATACCTTTGATAATTTCAACAAAATTATCTGGTGACTCCACTAATGACAAAGCCAACCATGACTTCTCAATGGGACCCGAGAAACTTCAAACCCTTGGAAATGAGTAAAATCCCCAGATACCCTAGGAAAATGCCCCCTAAATACAAAAATTGGCTCCCTAGATTCACTGGTAGTGATGGGGAGAGAGCCGACTATCACATGAGTGATTTCTGGGATTTCTTTCTATTCCACCCTATCAATGACGATGCTGAAGATTTTGCAATGAAACTCTTCTCTGCAACTCTTCATGGCAATGCTAGGAAGTGTTATGACCACCTCCCTGATGCTAGCATCACAATTATGGAACAATTGGAAGAAACCTTTCTCAAAAGGTGGGGTATTAAGTTGGAAGACATCCCAGTACTAATAAAGAAACTTGAGCATATAAAGCAAACTGAGAATGAAATTGTCAGACACTTCCAGGATAGGTTTGAGGACATACTATATCAAATTCCTGAAAGCCACTATCCTGAATACAAGTACCTCGTGTATCTCTATACCAATGCACTCTTAGTGCATTTAGGGTTCCTCCTCAATAAAAAGGGGCCAAAAACAATCAATGATGCCTATTACATGGGCATGCAAATCGAGGAGAATATCTCTTTGTCCAAGAGAAAACACATCTTCTCTCTAGGAACCAAATTTTATGACCCCAAAGGTACCCCAGATACCCTTACTCTAGAGAGATTAGTCTCCCTTTATATCTTTGAAAGAAGGGAACAAGTCTTCAACCAACAAGAGGCTGAGGAGAGCGATCCTAATGAGGTTTTCCAATCCCATGCAGAAGGGAAAGAATTTATTCATTCTTCTACCGAAGATAACAAAGACATGGTTAAAGAGAGAGAGCCTAGATATATCCAACACGATGATGAAGTATCGATATGTGCTTCTCCCTCTGATGAAGCCATCCACGAGCCTTTTCCTCCTACACAAGAAGAAGAGGATGAGGTTAGTCACTTTCCTTTTCAAGTTCTTGATAATGCCTTATTCTATGATTCATAGATTGAAGGAGAAGTGGAATCCTCGGGCAAGGTAGATCGTCCTTATTATACAGTTGAAGATGTAGGGGAAACTCATGAGGATAAAACAATGATCCATGTTGAAGACACATAAGTCCTCGAAGCTCCTACATAAGAAGAAATAAACATGGTGAGTTACCTTCCTTTCCAAAATTTTGATGACTATTTTCTTTATGATTTGGAAAGTGAGGAGGAACTAGATGAACCCTTGAATACTTTAAATCCTTCATGTTATGATACAAATAGTGACATGGTTAATAATATTGATGGGTTCATACATGTTAGGAGACATAAGTGGGATGTAGTTGGTTATGATATGGACCCCATTTATGACATTGAGAATCATTTCCAAGTATTTCCTTTAGAGTTATCACAACAAGTTACTCTTAATTTTGACTAGTGGCAACAAGGAGATGATATAATTACCGATACTTTCCAAACACCTAGGGTTGACCTAGTCCCATATTCTCCTGATGAGTTTTGGTCACACCTTGAGGATTTTGATGAGTACTCCTCTGAGCATTTGGATTTATTCTATGAATGAAATTTTCAACCATCGTTTTGCTGAGAGAGTGAGGAAGTTGTTTGCCTAGAGCAGAATACTTGTGATGAGATTTTCTACATCCCTTTGATTACTTTACCTCACTATTTCACTGAGGGTATGGTTTGGAAACATATCCCTTATCCCAAGTCTTCTGTAGGACAAAGCCTCCTTTTCGATTTTAGGGGAAGGTTTCATACCTTAAGAGGAATTTTATTATCACAGTCTTGCAACTTCCCCTTAAGAAGTTGCGAGTCACCTTTTAGATTCTTGTTGATCCCTTCCCAGGCCTTAGATTGTGAAAATGTCCGAGGTAGCCAACCTTTTGAACCTTTGACTTTTCTTGATCCCTTTTCTTAGATGGATTGAGCACTTTCCTGAGAGTATGACTTGGCACCACTTTTTCCCTCCCACCCGCCTCCATGAGCTAGACCTTACAATTTCCAATGATGCAATACATTTTCTAACTCATGTTAATTTTGTTCTTAACTTATCACTGCTTTGGTTTATGATGAAGCAAAAAGGCAAGTATTGTGAGACATTTCTAGGGTGGTTTCACTATCTATTTGACTACACCTAGCATTCAACCAACAGGTGAGTAGAGGTAAGTAGGTAGGCATTTGGATTCATTGTATATATCATCTTCATTTCCTGCTAGAATAGTTTGTATTTTCGTTTGTATATATGCTTGCTTTCATTTTCTATACTATATATGTATATGAGCCAGGGGTGATATCACCACCCGAAATGATTACTCATAATCTTATGTTGAGATCAAGTAGGTCACATGTTATGCCAGAGATGTTGAGGTTCTCATGTGCTCTACGATGAGCACATGTCCCCGAGTTGGAGCCAAATGTTATCCCCTAGCCTAGGTATAATTGAGGAGATTATGTCTCGAGGCCCACAAGTCCTAGACATGGAGTACTGAGAGCCAGATCAACTTGAGCCTGGCCCTGGAGGGCCCATCGTTTTATTTTTCAATGCCTCCACCTTGTTAGCAACAACATCATCCATCCCATTGGTCTGGTCCTTCAACATAAATGGGTCTTGCTCCATGAGGTAATGAGTTCGGGTATCATGGTATGTGTCGCTCTGGATCTCAAAACATTTGAATATGTGCATTTAATTCTTTTACTTCTAACGTGTGCTTGGACCTTATGCCTTTCCACTTGACCACACCTGGGGGGAATGATAGGATGCCTTAGTAAGCTGGTTCCCATAGGGTTTTATTTTCCTCTGGGGGGGTTCATGAAAGGTCATCATCTGTTCCCACCATACTTACCACTTTTCATGTTTTTCTCTCTTATCCATCTCATACACTGGTTCGGGCATTGGGTTTGCCAAGCTAGTAAAGGGTTGTACCTTACCTTGTGGGAAGAAGGTGCTAAAGGCCCAGAGGGTAAAAGTAGTTGGAAAAAGATAAAATCCAAAAGAATGAAACCTTCAGATGCTTCGTCCAGGGATCCTTCAGAAAGCAATAAAAGGCTTCTTAGCAAGAAACAGAGGGACCCATAAAAATAATAAATCAAGACCTAGTTGGAGGATACAGGGTCTCATCATGAGCCAGTCTATTAGGTCCATGGGCATGTACTGGTATGACACTACCATTCAGCTGGTCACCACGCCAGGGTAGTGTCTCCTGGTGGCATAACCAGGAGAAAGGGGGTCTCATCACGAGCCGACCTTCACATTTATGTGAAATGCTTGTGGGTAACATTGTCACCACTGGTCACAACGCTAGGGCAATGTCCCTTGACTAGTCTCTTGAAAGAAAAATAAGAATAAGAATAAAAAATAAAAGGCATGAATGGGCTTGGAAACATTTGCATCCATGACAAGGTGCAACTCACCCTCTTCAAATGCACCCACAATTAATCCATACATTTCCCTATTATCACTGCACCCATTACTCAGACATCCCTTACCATCTCACCCACTTACATGGCCTGGATTTGTCTTCACCCAGAAACATCCCACATCAATTGAACACTATCAAAATAAGACATCATAGGCTCCCCTCCAATCCTGGCTTGTAGAATAGCATAATGTCTTTGAGCACTTGTTTGGGGAAGGGGGTTTCAGGCACATGTTTAAATAACTTGATTATTAGATGTGATTGACATTGCTATGATCCCTATGACTTATGATCCCATGGAGGGCATACTTTTTTATGTTGCAGGGCCATACCCAATGGATAGGTACATATGGGGAGATGATTAGTTTGGATCTCCATAGGGCTAAAATCCCACCAAATGGATGCTGAGACGCCAGCTAGGGGTAGAGACAGATCAAGGGTTTGCATCGGAGAGAGAGAGGGATAGCCTGGCAGGCCTGGACCCAGGGGGTTCTTGCCATTCTCATGATGATGTAGGCCTTGGAAGGCCCATGATATCATCCATGTGACCCATGACGTCACCCAACGTTTTGGACATTTTGGAGGCAGTTGTGTGTCAAGTGGCACGTGTGGTAGATCGAAAGGCCCAAGGAGGCCTAACGTTTTGCTCCTGGAAGCCAACATTGCCCTAAGAAGTCCTAACATCACTCTAAAAGGGCATGGCACCATCTTTACATCTTGATTTAGGGTTTTATTATTATATTTAATGTAAAAACTGGATATTACATGTAACTGGACATGTCGGCCTTTTTGACCTAATTATGGTCATTGATATTGTATAATAAGGCTTTTATCCCTTGTATTATTCATCATATTTGACTCACACTTGTGAGGACTGAAATTTTGCGCCCTATCTAGTGCTTCTTGGGTGAAAGTTTAGGCACACTTGTTGAAGGAGGAAAATTTTGGTGTATTTTGGCAAGCTTCTTGATGGATGTGTTCAACTAGGGATTTTCTTGATTATTCTTGATGACTGTAAGTGAATTTTCTACAATTCTTCTTAGTTGAATGGTTATGGTTTTATTTCTCTTTCATTTACATTCAAATTTATGAAATTTCTTGATTAAACCCTAGGAAGACTAGCACATGTTATTGTACTAGCTTCAAAAACTTTCATCTACTAGATATTGTCAAAAGGCCAATTATCTTGAAGCATGAGCTAAGGCCTTGCCATCGCAACACCTTAGTATCCATTGCTTCATCCTAGCCGATTTTGCTTCATCATTGAGTTAAAGAGGGAGGAAATCTACTAAGTCCCAGGGTTACCTACACCTTAGTAGCTAGTTTCCCCAAGGGTTTGATAGTTGGAGCCTTGGGTTACCAACACTCCAACCTATCATTCTCTCTTGTCTTTGACTCGCCATTATCATTTTTCTTCAACATTTGTTGTTGCATTATTGACTCTGTTTACCCTAAAAGCACTAGTCTAAGTCCTCTCTTGAGCAATTGATTAACACAACCTTCAAAGCCTACTCTTTGAGAAACCTACTAACACTTTCTAACCTTAGAATAACCTAACCTACTAACAATATTGTTGTTGTTACTAAAGTACGCTACAACCATTAGATGTAGCATTAAAATCTCATTAAAGCAATTGAAATAGTTGAATTATACCTTGTATTATGTGCTTCTATCAAATGCTAATGTTATGATTTCAATGGTTAATGATTTTCAGTCATTTTGAAGCTATTTTCAAGACATTTTATGTGAAGTATTGCTCTATAAAGATTGTTGTTATAATTTTTTTGTTTACTTTATCATATTCAACAAATTGTTTTTCCTAAGAAATTCCATGGTTTTATGAAGTGCTAACCAGCAAGTGTACTTGCAAATATATAGTTTTCTTGTTGCTTTGTTCCGGGCAAGTATACTTTGACATACTATCTTTTATTGGTTATAAAACCAGAATTTCTGATCGGTGGTGACTTGTGAGAGGGGATCTATATCTTGACTTTTCCTTCTCAAACTCCTAGGTTACTGTGGACGTCCGCCCTCGACCTACGACCCTAGACATCCTATTGAGGTGATAGTGATAGGATAGTCTGTCGTTTCGCCAATTTGCTCTCCATTTCCCTTCTCTTATGTCCAAGTACAAATTGTGCGATAACAGTGCGCACAATTGTCTTGAAAAGTTACTTCCTCGGTTAGAATTGGTTTGAGAGAAGAAAATTTTTGTGGCGTGACTCAGCTAGGTGGTTGGGTACGTTACATTGTGGTTTTCGAGCATATTTTTGGGTTTGCTGGTAATAAGGGACATTACAAACCCCTTCATTGAACCACCTCCCTTGCGTATTTTTAATCAAGAAGAAAGAAACAAAGAAAGTGTGGAAGATATGAGTAGAAGAAGGGGACGGAGAATATACGAGTGAAGAAGAGGTTGAAGTTAACAATAATTCACGAGGAAGACTAATGGTATCAGTATTACCAACAACTAGTGGTCATTCAGGAGGACATAGTACCAGATCAAGTATGACAAACCAAGACACAACTCTGAGTCTCCCCGTGTTCCATGGTACAGGAAGAGATGATGTAGAACATCATTTTTTATGTGTGAAGAGTTACAGTCTATGAAGAGAGTAACGGGCAAAGCATCTACGATAGTGTAGTTGGAGACCACATTTGGAGATAGAGACCTGACGTGGTACATTAATTACAAGGCGATTATGCCAGTAGGACAAGTGAGGTCCCTGATGGAGATTCATAGAAATCTTCTCAATGAGTTTCGTAATCCTAAGTCATAATCATGGTGCATCATTGAGATTGAAGAGATCAAGCAATAAGCTAGAGAAATTGTATGGGACTATGACCAATGGTTGAAAATATTGTTGGACATATTAACATTTCATATCTAAGTAATTCAGTAGAGCCACACAAAGATCATAAGCCAAAGGAAGAAGCTTATTTTCGGGTGGTAACCCAAGGAGGTGTTCAGACATAAATGGACTTAGGATGTGGAGAAAGTTGTTGGATTACTGANATCATTTTTCACCATAAAATGCAAGTGTTATATCAATGTAGCATTATCATCCAATAGTTGCAGAGTAAATAAACAATGAAAAAATGAGCAATCATACACATACACAATACACTAGTGTTTTTACGTGGAAACCCAAAGCAAGAGAAAACCAGAAAATGATTTTTCTTATATGTCTTTAATAATTACATTCATTGGAAGCACCAACTTCCTTTGTTTTCCAATTGCAACTGGAAGGAGGCTCCAACCCCCTAGTTTCTCAGGCTACAACCTGAGGGAAGCTCCAACTCCCCAATACTCTAGCTACAACTAGAAGGAGGCCACAACCCCTTATGTTCTCCGGCTACAATCGAAAGGTGTCTACAACCACCTCTCCTTGCTCCGTCCAACCGCCCTAACATAGAAGTAGATTGATGGAACCACTGTCACAATATCACTGTGAGATATACTGCTGTAAACCTGTACCAATCAACCTGTAATAAACCTGTACCATAAACAAGTGCATCAACCATGCTCCAACCTGTACCAAACAACTTGTAATCAACCTGCATCATAAACAAGTGCATCAACAATGCACCAACCTATACCATCAACGAGTGCATCAACCATGCACCAAATATGCACCAATCATGCATCAAATACACACAAACTATGGCTCATCAATATGTACCAACATCATCAATTATACACCTCATGTATGTGTTAACTCATCAACTACTTGTCTCAACCATGTACCCAAATGTAGAAACTTAATATGTCACTGAAAAACTTCTCACTGTATACTCATCAACCAATCTGATCTAATCACATATACCTCAAACACTATACCACAATTCTGTACCTCAAACCATGTGCTAGAACCTCACTGTTATACAACCTCTATCTATACCAATAACTTCAACAATATACCTCAACCAAAAGCCCTCAAACATGAACCAATACTAAACTTTAGTAGATCTGCCTCAGATCAGCTCTACAGCAAGCCATAAACTCCCAAGAATGCATCCAACATATTTGTAAGGCAAACCCTCAACTTGATTCATAAATTCAACACTACACATATGTGAACCATAACTTTTTTTCTTCTTGCCGCGATTTTGCTGCCGCGAATCCACTGCTGCGATTTTTTGCTGCACTTTTTTTGCTACGGTTTTTCTGCCGCATTTTTCCTGCTGCGACTTTTCTGCCGCACCTTTTCTTCCGCAGTTTTTTTGCCGCACTTTTTTTGCCGCACTTTTTTTTTGCTGCAGTTTCACTGCTAATACATGTGATTCCTTTGGTGCTACTTGAAATTGTGCCACGTGTCCAACTGCCTGCATTACATTTGGTTTGGATGCTGTCACATATAGTAAGCTACCAATCATTGACCTGTACTGCCTCTGGTATGTAGACTTTGAATCATAATCTTTGCACAACTAGAAACTGGTTTGCATAGGATTGGCAACTGGTTTGCAATATTCCATTCCGAACCTCTTTAACATTTCTCTGATATACTTAGTTTGAGAAATAAAACTTCTTTGGTTGCTTTGATGTATTTGAAGACCCAGAAAGAAGGATAACTCTCCAAGTAATGACATTTCAAATTCATTCTACATATCCTTTGCAAATTTCTGGCTTAACCTGTCATCAATACTTCCAAAAATAATATCATCAATATAAACTTCAATTAATAAAATACCATTTTGAGTTACCTTGATGTAGAGGTTGTTGTCTGCACTTCCTTTTCTGAACCCTGCCTGCTGTAGATATTTATCAAGTCTAGAGTACCATGATCTAGGAACCAATTGTTCAATGTAGACTTCTTCTTAAAGTTTTGCTTCTTCTTCGTAAAGTTGTTCCATTGATTCATTTTCTTCTTCCTTTAATTCTTGTCCACCTGTTTCATCAATTGTTACATTGATTCTTTCCACAACTTTGTTCAACCTCAGATTGTAACACTTGTATGCTTTCCTTGTACTTGAGTAACCAACAAGTACTTCTTTGTCCACACGAGAGTCAAACTTTCCCATTCTGCCATCTTCTCTTTTGATGTAGCATTTTCTTCCAAATACTCTGAAGTGCTTCACATTTGTTGGTCTTCCTTTCCATAGCTCATAGGAAGTTTTGTCATTGTTATTTCTGAGCATTACTCTATTTTGAATGTAAACTGTTGTATGCACTACATGTGTCCAAAAAATATCTGTCAATTTTGAATCCATTAGCATTGTTCGAGCCATTTCTTATGTAATTATCATCCATTATGATAATGTTCCTTTGTCTCTGAACCACTCTTTGAACTAATACATGAATCCATGCTCTCGTCCACTGTCATATATCTGTCCAAACCAACTAAGTGTTCTTATGAATCCATATCTGTCCATACTGTCCAAGACTCTATTTCACACTGTCCATATTGTCGACCCATTTATCATTGTACTATCATGAAGTATTCAATACTACAACTGATTGTACTTCTGCTAACTAACTGCTTTGGATTTGTCTATTCAAACTCTGCAAGCTTCTCGAAGGATGGTTCTTTGGTCTGTCACAACTGTCGTATAGACTCCCCCCATCTAATATTCATGTTACCTGAGAGTCGCTAAGCCGGATGGCTCAGAACAATTCCTGATCTGATGTGTATTCATCATCATCTTCATTGGTAGATTCATCATCTCTCTGAGTTCTAACTTCTTTCTTTCTATCTGTGGATTCATCTTTCACTACAATGCCTGAAAGTACAATCTCTTAAACCTATTCCTTATTTACATGTCCTTCTTTTCTTTCAATTGTTTTCCAAACCTTTCTATATTTGACATCTTTCTGTTTCTTTGTAGAATTTTCTTCATCTCGTTTTATTGTTAATCTTGCGATCTCTGGGACCTGATCTTTGTTCATCTGTTCTTTGTGTTTTCTTATCCATACTTTCTTACATATGATATTAGTGTTCTCTTTCATGAAAGTATCGATCATGCTTCTACAATCACTAGCTACATGTCCATAGTTATGACATTTGTAACATTCAATGTTACGTGGGGCCACATAGGCATTTGTTGCTTGAACATTTGTTTTATAATCCCTGCAATCTGCAACCTTATGTCCAAAGTTAGTACAATAAAAACAATGAGCATAAAATAAATTTGCATACCTGGGAGTGAATGATTTTCTTTGTGGCGTAGTCCTTCTGAATTTTTTCCTTCACCGACCATGATCATGATTGAAGCTTCTTTGTGGCTTGAACATGGATGATCTTCTTGAAAATGTATCTTCAATAGTTTTCTTAGATTCTGGTTGACCATGATTCCTTCCTTTGAGTAATTCTGCATAACTCTTTCTATTTTCTTCATTCTTCTTTTCTATCAACCTAGAGTGCTTCTCTTCATTATTTATAATTGATGTGGATGTTTTAGTCTCTTCAACATTCTTGTTGAGCTTGACGATTTTACTTCTCAATGTGACAACTTCTTCTTCAAGGTTCTCAACCTCTTCTTCTTTCTTCATTATTTGAGACTTCGTGACTTCTTCTGTTCTTTTTGCTTCTTCAAGATGAATTTTTAATGTGATTATTTCTTCTTCAAGTCCTTTCTCTTCTTGACCAAACTCTGCCTCAAGCTGGTTAGATCATTAGTTCTTTCCTTAAGATGATATGCCAATATC
This sequence comes from Picea engelmannii, assembly GCA_009831015.1. NCBI lineage: Eukaryota > Viridiplantae > Streptophyta > Pinopsida > Pinales > Pinaceae > Picea > Picea engelmannii. The sequence continues at coordinate 122,692 of ML806792.1, read as the reverse complement.
TTCTCTCTCATTTCTGTTTCTTCCTTCTGTGCTTCTATGTTGGCTTCCAAATACTTCTTTCGATATTCAAGATTTTCTTCGATCTTTCTGGCTTCTGCTAGCTGAGTTTTTAAGTTCTCGATGACCTGTTGGGCTTCTTAAAAAATGTGAACCTTTCCCTTTTGTTTCATCAATTCTTTCTTGAGTGACTTGTTTTCTTCTCTTAGTTCATCTAAAGCACTAATCAATTCTGCTTCATAATTGTCTTCCTTTTCAATTAGTTTTTCCGTCTCATTTCCTTTATGACATTCTATTTCAAGATGTCTGCGTTTTTCATAATTAAAACAAAACAACATAACTCTGGTGATTATGTACTCTTCACCTTCTGAATCAGTTTGACATGGTGAACATAATTCTTCTTGATCTGTATCTGCATCTTCTTTGACATTTTATGAATCTGTGATGGGTGAAGAATATATGTCATGTAACTTATCCCAAAGTTCTTTGGCTGATGAACATTTACCAACATTTTCTCTTACCAGATTAGGTAATCTTTCCCAAATGAAATCCATTGTTTTTTTGTTATTCTTCTTCAATTCCTTCTTGGTTGCAGTCTTTGCCCTTTTTTAACTATCATATCCTGCAACAACTGATAGCCAAATATAATGTCCCTATGCCTGTAAAAATACTTTCATCCTTCTGCTCCACATCTCATACCTTAAACCATTCTGAACATTAAACATTGGTACTCCATTCTCACAATAATCCATGATCTGCTTCCAGTG
>ML806792.1:90309-110122 GCA_009831015.1 Picea engelmannii | reverse complement strand
CAAGAAAGTAGGAAGCCATCTCATAATCCTTGTCCTTTATGTTGATGACCTTATCCTTACTAGTAGTGACTCAAAACTTTTAAACCATGTGAAAACCAGCCTTAAGAAGAAATTTGAAATGACAGACTTAGGCTTTTTGCACTGTTTCCTTGGCCTCCAAGTTTTGCAAACCAATGAAGGAATTTTTCTTTCCCAGTCTATGTATGCTTGTGACCTTCTTTGTCGCTTTCACATGGACGATTGTAAACCAACCCCTTCTCCCTTCCAGTCTGGAGTCAATCTTTCTGCCACCTGTACTTCTCCTGAAGTTGATGCCACCCTGTATCGTTAGTTAGTTGGTAGCCTCTTATATTTGACTGATACCTGTCTTGATATTTCCTTTGTTGTTGGTTTTGTTGCCTGATATATGCAAACACCCAATGAAATCCATTGGAAAACAGCTAAAAGGATACTTCGCTATGTTCGTGGTACAGTTCAGTTTGGGATACATTACAGTTCAGGGAGGAATCCCTTATTGGTTGGTTTCATTGATTCAGATTGGGATGGCGACCCCGATGATCAGAAGTCTACTGCAGGTTATGTTTTCAGCCTTGGTTCAGGACTTGTCACTTGGGCCTATAAGAAACAACAGGCTATTGCACTTTCTTCAGCAAAGGAAGAGTACCGAGCAGTGGTAAATGCAAGTCAGGAAGCCCTGTGGCTTCGACATATCCTTTCAGAGTTTGGATTCCAGCACCAGCATCCGACCAGCCTTTGGTGTGACAATCAGAGTGCCATCAAGCTCACCAAAGACCCAGTTCAACATCAGCGTAGAAAACACATCGAGCTACACATGCACTTCATCATAAAGCTCATTAATGATCAAGTTATTGAAGTGCTCTTTTGCCCTACAGAAGATCAAGTTGCAGACCTTTTCACAAAGTCTCTTACATAAGCGAAGTTTTCCAAACTTCGATCTATGTTAGGAGTTCAGGAAGTTGTCATTAAGGGGGAATAGGCTCTAATGCTTCCTTCCTTCTCCTATTGTGTCATTATTGTAAATCCTTCAATCCTATCCCAAGTTGTTCTTAAGGGGGGATGTTAGGATATTTAGACACTTAGGAGTTAGTTAAGATCTACTTGGTCTAATATGTCGTTAGGTAAAAGTGTGTTTATTAGTGTGTTTCTTTAGTATGCATTAGTATGCATTTGTAGTTAGGAAATCGGATGGTCACGATATGTTCCCGACATAGAGTGATCTGACGGCTCATACTCTCCTAGATCTTAACGACCATTGATCCGTGGCTTAACACCCGATTGGTCCATGATCTCTATTTAAAGAGCATGGAGGGTCATTTGTCGATGATCGATTGTGAGAAACTCTTTTGTAAAATCTCTCTATAATATTTTTCTTTGCATTAATAAACTGCTCCAAGTGGCCGCATTGGCTGGGGCCATGGATGTTTCCCGTAGGGGTTTTACCATGTGAAAACATCGGTGTGTTGATCTTTGATTTGGTTATGTGAGTGGTTACTGAAGGTGTTCGTCCTCTGTTGGAATACCTGTGTTGTTGAACATGTAGGTGACTGTTAGGTAGAGTGGGACCTTGTGACTCTTATGAGTAGTTCTAATTAATTGGTCAAGTGATTACAAATGCATGTTGTTGTGTTCTAGAATTGCCAACAAGGCATGCATGTGTCCACCTTTGGAACCCATGTCCATGGACAAGTTTGTAAAATGTGCTTGCGTTCATAGGATTGGTTTGGATGCCATCTCTGGAATTGCATTGTGAATTCAGATGCATATGTAGTTGAGCAGGACAAATGTGTAAGTTTATTTGTCGCTTTACACCTTTACTAGTTGTTAATTGTATAAAATAAGATACCTAGTTGATCAAAGTCTTCATGGATCAACTAAAGGGAATGATAAAACATACTCACATACACATGATAGAGAAGTAGGATAGAGACTTCCATGTTTTCATACTTTTTACCAATACTAGTCCTTAATTGTTGTCCACTAGTGATAGATAACAATAATCAAAATACTACACATATTACTCACAAGCACGCCTTGCTCTAGGTTGTGCTTATTCTCATTTCATCTATAGCGAATATTGTTAATTTAGACCCTTGTAGAGTACTAGTTCACACACCTTCTTTTTTATGAAAAATGTTTTATTTCACTTTGCTGGAAATTATTTAATCTTTCTTCTTTTGCACCTAAATAAGTTACTACTAGTGTCAATATAGTGTCACTTATTTAGGGAGGTTCGTGGACTTGTAGCCAATATGAAGAAGTTTTTTTTGACAATGCCTATTGTAATCGCACAAGTTGTAGGTTGGGAAAAGCCCGACCCAACCACTAAAATGGCGACAATATAGAGAGAACCTACCCACTCTCACCTTAGGCAGGTGTTCCCGTCACTTTAGAGGTGAGGTAGTCACCTCAAGGGTGGAATCTCGGTGACCCTAGGGGGGATTGAGATGAAAAGTGAGATGTATGAATGGAAGCCCCTAAAGGTCAAGTTTCTAGATGGAAAAGGGAACTTGGAAAAGAGTCTAGAGGGTTGCTTAAGGTTACCAATGATTTGAGTAACATGCCAAGTGTTAATACCTGCCTGAGACACAAAGAAAAATAAATATATGATATAATATGTTAGTTGGACAAGCAAGTTAAGCTGCATGTCCCTAATTGCAGAAAAAGTCAATGATATATATCAACACATAGAAGATAATAAAGGTTGCAAAATAAGGGCTTAAAGTATAATTGAATAAGAAAGAGACAAACTAGTGAACGCTAGCTTAACTCAACAATGATACAACAATACTTTAGCACAAAAGCAGGGCTGAAACAAAAGCTTACTGCAGTGATATTTATCAGCCTTATGGATGTAGCAAACCAAGCTTTATAGCAGAAAAATCAGCCAATGAAAATAACTTCTAACTAGCTCAAAAAGTGTGCTAGGGTTAGTAGTTTGTTAGGGAAAAGTTGTGGCCAATTCCTAGGGTTAGTTTAGGATTTATCTACGGTTAGAGAGTTAGTTTCTACAACCCTAATGGCTGTAGGTTAGTTTTGTAACAACAACAGTTTTTAGTGGATGAAACAGGATGCCTCAATGAGGCAAGAAAGCCTAGGGCTCAAGGAACATCTTCCAAGTGAGAGAACTTCAAAAATTGAAACTTTCATGTTTACCAATGCAATTTTTTATTTCTCCAATGCAACGACTAGTGCCTTTGATTATGGGTTAATGGGGTCAAAAGAAAAGAGCTAGTGCTACTACCTCCTTGGGGGTATAAATGATAGTATTCCCCAAGGCAAACAACCTACTAGGGTTTAAAACTAAGGGGTGTATGCACTTATACTTCCTTAGCAAACCCTTGCAAACAATAATTCTATGCTTGAAATTATGATGGAGCTAAAGTAGGGATGTATGCACTTATACTCCCTACCTAGCCCTAGAAAAATCAACCTTGAGCTTGAATTACAAATGATAACAATAAGTAAAAAGCCTTACCAATCCAATAGCAACAAGATAAACCATAAGATGCCAAGATAAACCACCACAATAGCAAAAGAATGACCTCCAAGAGCTACCGCATCATCATCATCATTAACTCCACAACCAAAGAGACACCATACCATAGCACAAGATAGCAAATACCCTCAAGGGGAGTGAAAATTTTAGTCCTCTACTTCTCACAATGGGAGAGTTATGATTTAAACTGAGATCTTATGTTATACAAAATGTTACTAACATAGTTTGTCCACATAATTTTAGGGTAAACCACAAGATTAGGGGTCAACAACCCTAATCTTGCCCCTTTACACAAATAATATTATTAAACAATTCATCTTTAAATTTACTTTTACACAAAAGGAAACCCTAACTTAAGGTGACGTCACCCCTTTAGAAGACGTTTTGACACTAGGAGCAAGTCATTGATGTTGGAGAAGCATCGTTAGGCCACCAAAGGCCACATGTCAATCAACTAGGCCATCTCCTCATGGTCAAGGCCTCACTCTCCTGAAAACGTCCATGTGTCCATGAGCGATAACTTTGTTGACGATTAAAATCGTAACGATGAAATCCGCCCACAAAGTATTGCTAAAGCACTATTATTTAACTATGCTAATAATATAATACTAGTAACTGGGACACCCTTGTAGACTAGAGGCGCAAGGATAGACATATTACACATGTTTTGCTATTGTTATGATGTTGCCTACACAGTACTACATTTTTTACGATGCAGTCTTGGTTTCATTTGGCGTGATAATAAGTGGATAATGCATTATTGTGAAATGCTTTTTGCGACACAAAACAATTTTATGGGTATGAGGAGCGTGTTATTTACAGTTGCTATGTTATAACCTTGTTACTAATTCTTATGATTGATTACCTAGCCATATATATGCAAGGGATAATTTAATGGTAGCATGATCAAAACAAAGGAAAAAAAAAACTATGAAAAGGTTCTAAAGTATAGCAAAAGGAAAGAAACTATGTATTTGAGCTATAATAAAAGACTATATGCAAATTTTGAATGAAAGAGTTAAGGGATACTAGTGTTAGTCCTAACTGTTATATTGTTTGTTTGGTTAATGGACTATGCGAATTTCATTTGATTTGAATAGAAGCGCATATAGCATTGTTAATATGGACTATTGCGTGGAGTTATGGCAAGGGTTAACGTGTAAACTATCTTGGGTGGCACACTATGCAATGAATATCATCTCATATCCACGATGGTTTGGCATTGGTTATATGGCTTGATTATTGGTAAATCTTATGCTTATTGGGTTGTCTCGTACTTTGAATTGAATGGGGCCAGGTGATGGAAGCGAAGTGCATTTACTGCACGTCACTCCACACCTTCCCTATCATCCATCACCCTAGCATTGTTCAGGTTTTTAGAAGGGAAAGTTAGACCAAGTCGCCATTTAAGCATTTTTCCCACATGTATGATTCTTTTCTCTCCATCCATGATGTATTCTCTGTTGTATGAACCAAATGGTGGCTCAATGATGCTTGGATTCTGTGTGTTCTTGAGATTTTCAACTGTGTGTACATGTGGTGTTATGGCTCTCTGTGATGACTGTAAAATGTTGGGAATTGCAAGCAAAGGAATGGGTATTATTAAGTTGCGCGTTGGTTGTTTTCTCGGTCAGTGTAGTTTTATGATGGGTCTCTTTGGAATAATAAGTAACAATGGTGCAATATGACTCTGGGTTGATGATTGAGGGTTTTTGTTCAGTGTATCATTGTCGGTTAACTCGTTTCCTCTCAGTTGTTGTGGTAACCCTTACCCAGTCCCAGAGAAGTTGCCAACAGTTGATGTGTTCTTTTCTTCAAAATCCAAGTCGTGGTTGATGGCCCGTTCTTACTGTCTTTTCACCGAAGTGTCCCAAGATCCAATCTTGGTTGGCCCTGAACGTTAATATAGGCCTCTTTGGGTATTGGATTGATACAGGTTTTATCTTGGTGTTCTGTCAAAAGGTCGTGTGTGTCCACACTGTTGTCGTTGTCAAGTTGTTCGACTCTTTAGGTGTTGGAAAGAGATGTTATATCTCTGTGTTTTTTGAATAACTGCCACTGTTAAGTTAAACCTCATCCCTTCTTGGAAAGTATTAGAGGCACCTATGTGCACTGGGTTATTTTACTCTTACTGTCTTTGCTCTCCTCGGGTGTTAACTATTGTTTCCGTTGTCGAGACTTGGAGTAATACATAAAGACTGTATGGCTCACTACAATGTCTTGTTCGAAATGTATTTTTTCCCGTGGTTGATATAAGTCTCGGAAGACCGTCATCTCTCTGTGTTTTGTTTAAAAAGATAAACATGCTCTTGTTGCCTCCATGCATTTGATTTTGACAGAGCCCGATTTGGAATTTGACTTGTCTTTGCTCTCCTCAGGCACCTTCTAGGGTTTTCAAGTATTGGTTATCAATTAAATGGTTATGGAAGTCTTGAAACACATGTGCTCTCTCGTCGAGTCTCTATCTGGCCCTTCTATGATAAAATTGTTTTAATAAATAAGAATGAAATGAGCGGTTGCATGCAGTCGAGGGATGTCTTCCTATTCATATGGTTTCGCTCACTGTGTTTAATCCAACATGGTCTTGATTGCATAAGAAGACACATATGTAAATTTTATTGAGCACGATCAGGGTTCTGGCAAGGTAAAAAATGATGCATATGTGTCAATTGAGTTCTGTTCACTCATATATGATTGGTTATATTGAAAACAACATGCAGACTATCAATTGTTTAAAAAAGAAGTTATACCCACAGAGATCAAGCTTGGGGTTTATGTTTAGTTGACTGTTGTTGTTTCAAGATTTTTTTGATTGATTAATTGAAGTCTTGTGTATGATCGGGCATGGTTTTAAGTCTATCCACGTTTTTTAAAAGACACCTGTGTACATTTTAATTGGGCCCGATTGTTGATTGGAAAACAATGGATGTTGATTGTTTATCATGGTGTGTTATGGATTATCAGGGATAGATGTTGAGCATATTGTTGTGCGTGTTTTGATTATTTAAAAGAAGAAGAAGAAGAAGGGATCAACGCTTTATTAAACAATATTGTTGAATGAAAGTTTTTATAAGTTATGTTTACACAGACTGTTATAAATTAAGGAATTCTGAGAGATTTAATTATTGAAACAACAAGCAATTTTGTATGCAATTGGGGAACAATGAATGTTGGTGCTTTTTGGATTGATTTTTTATTAGAGTTATGATTCTTGATTTATTTAATTTATTTTATGAACAATATCCATCAAATTCCCTGTCATTTTATCACTTTTTTGCTCATTACGAATCCCCTCACGATCCCAGATTCATTTTGCACGCCTTGTTCTTAAAATTAAATTGAAACTCTGTATTACACTGATTAAGAAATAACACAGAGATGGATCACAACTGATATGATTTGGTTATTGTCGCACAGTCAATTGTTTAATGAATTTTTGAGCAGTAATCATGTTCTTACTCCCTTTCATTTTCTCACTTTTCCGCTCAATACAACCTCCTTAGATATCCCAGAACCCTTATTCACTTCCTGCTCATTGACAATTATTTAATGAATTTTATGGATTGGATTGCATGGGCCTGATGTGATTGCTGAGCCAAACTTTGTTTCATATTAAGAGATGCCATGTATGGTTTGTTTAAGAAGCTAGTTGTTAGTAAACACTGCATACAATATGAGATTCTTCAGCAGAGGAAGCCATGGTCGAAATAATAGAGGCAAAGGGAATTGGAACAGAGAGCCTAGAAGGCCAAAATTCTCGATACATTTTGATGCAGATCCTCAAGAGTTGAACCAACTCTTCCAAGCTAGATTTTTCAATTGGATTGGACAAGGGGTAGTCCAAACTAGACTAGAGAGGCCTCCCTTCCAACCCCAACATGTCCCTAGTATCTCTGTGCCCCCTCATGTTTCATTACAACCTGAAGTTCCCAAGAACAATGGATGGCAGGAGATTGTTCACCCAGCAGTCTCCCAACATTGTGGCTGGCCAAATTTGTCTCTACCTCCTCCTCCTCCACCTGTTAGCCCAAATTTCCAGATTGCCTAATTCTCTTTTATGACAACAGGTTCATATCGTAGACAACAAGATTCAAAGTTGAATTACATCATTCAGACACTTGTTTTCAGAGGTGTTGATCTATCTTTGATAGTCTGTGTAGACTTGTCTGTTTATGAATTAACTTTTATGACTGATAAAGGATATTGTGTAGAGTCAAGTGGGAAGCAATTTGTGGCAAGCTGATCCAGCGTTTAAAGTTCAGTTTTTTACTTCCCGTCAGATTCCTTTTGTATGGTTTTCATCGGGGATATCTAAGTTTAACTTTGGTCCAAACTCCCTCAAGGATTTTTGTAAAGAGAACGATTCTTTTGATTTCTTGGAATGAAATAAGTGATTGTTATTCTATCTCATCTGTGTTAATATGTGACTTGGTTTTTTTCTTTTGTCTCCACATTTACTTTTGCATCTGTTATATTCAGAAAATTATATAAAAATGTTGAATTTTACAACAATCGTTTATTTAAAAAAATCAACCTAAGCCCTTGTAACTAATACTTGTGGATTGGGAAACAATTTTTGAGGCTATAAACATAGGGTGATATTCCCGTCTATCTTGCCTTAGCCAAGTAAGATCAGATAATGCTTGAGTAAGATATTTTCATATCTTTTCCTGAACATTTATTTGGCGACCATAGTGGGAAGATCTTCCATATCTCTCTCCTTGTTTTTATGCTTGATTATCGTTGAATATATTTACATTTCTGATATTGATCCTTTGACTGTTTCTTTTCTTCATGACTGTACCTGTTGCAAGGCAACCCAATATTGAGCTCGGTCTTCAAGATCAGACCAACATTGCTTTAAAATTTTTCAATACCATCTTATATACCGCTAATACCTGGGTTGATCTTAATTGCTCATGGGAAACAATTGAACAAGACATAAGTGTCCAAGAACGTTGGGAAGCTAGGCAATGACAGCCTAGGAATCAACCATAACTTTTCTTTTTTCTACAGTTTTGACCTTCTTTTCATGTCCTTAGATCCTCGTATCTCTAGGAGAAGAAGAGGTTTATCAATTGAGATGAACCCTATTGCTGAAATAGGAAGAAGAAACATTGTTTTGTCAGCCCAACAAAGTGCTCTAAGGAGAACTTTGTCTGATTCGTCTAGTTCATCTTTCTCTCCCTTACCTATTGTTCATAAGATGGCATTTAGTGGTGGCTCTGGTGGCACTGGAGGTTCTTCTTCATCTCAATATTCAACTTCATCAGTGATTGGTAGCTTATATAGTCACCAAGTCCCTATCCAATCTACTACCAACCCCGCCAAAGTCATTAAAAAGTATGGGCTTTTTCAGTTTGAAGAAGATGCTACAACTACTTTGTGGCATGTTTTCTTTGAGCTTAACCTAGCACCTGCTACTCCTCCACTTCTTAAATTAAAAGAGAATCTCCCTAGGTTTTTAGGGAATAACATTGTCACTATGAATGAACAATTGGTGGCATTTTCTAATGCCATTCACAATATAGGAGCCAATGACAATGACACTTGTATGCACTTATTTGTGAATTCCCTTGAAGGGAAGGCTGCGACCGATTTCTTTGACCTCCCTCCTAAGATTTTGTCTACTTGGGAGGAGTTATTCTATTGGTTCAAATCTACTTATGGGCAATCCAAAATCCCAGCCGAGTAGTTACGAGAGTACAATAATATCGCTTATAAGGATGGTGACACTATCAAGTCCTTCAACTTGCGTTTCACCAAATTATACAACCAAATTCTTGAACTGATTCACCCTCATAACCAAGATGCTTTCATGCATTATTATAATGCATTACCTTTCCCCTACCATCATAGGCTTGAGGAAAAGTCCATTGATAACCTTGGTTCCACTTTGCATACTTGTTTAGACTATGAAGAACAGCTTGAAAGAACGTGTCTTCCTGGGGGAGACTTAGTTAAACAGACAGACATGTTCGCCCTCTTATAGCTTGTACAAGACATGAATAATCGAATGATAGCGTATGAGTGGAAAGAAAATGTCCCCTCTCTTACCCCTGGAGCTTCATCTTCTTCTGCACCCCCCTTTAGAAATCCTAATGAAAACAATTTTCATCCTAAAGCTATCATGCCTCGTCGTTGGTGTAACTTTTGCGAAGAACACCATGAGGAAAGTACATGTGAGGTAAAGAAGAGTGTCAGGGATAAAATCTTTGGTAAGAGGCCTGAAACTAGCATTGATGTCCTAGACTTTGCAGAATGAGAGGATGGCATGATCATAAATACCAGGAATAAATCCTATGCTCCAAAAGGAAAATATGATCCTTCTAGCACTTCTTCTATCCCAAGCTCATCTTCACTAGCTACTACTGTTCAGGTTCCTAAGGCTCCAAACAGTCAAGTAACTAACTCCCCTCTTCCCTCTTCCAAATACAACATTCTAAATCAGTTGGCCAACATCAAAGCATATACTACCCTCCTAGACATGGTTGCCGTCCCTGAGCTACAAAAGCATCTGAAAATTTTCATGGAAGGAAAAGCTTCCATTGTAGCCAACCTCTCTGAAGAGGTAGATGAAGATGATTCATCTGTGAATAAAGTAGGTGTACATAACTTTAGACACCCTGTAAAAAACCCCCCTTTTTATATTTCTGTAAAGATTATGGATAAGATAAGGTGGTTTGGGCCCAAGTGTAATGTCTAAAATTATTATGGAAGAGATAGGTTTGTCTTGTACAAATGAAAATGCTAGAAGCATGCTCTCTTATAATAGTTTACAACAAACGACCATAGGTGAAATCAAAGACATGACCTTGGTTTTGTGTGCGCATCCTGAAGTAAAGGACAACCCTTAATATTCAGGTAATAGATATGCCAGTGAGTAATTACTCGATCATCTTAGGAAGAGATTGGAATTCTTTGACAGGTGGATACCTCTCACTCGACAAGACATACTTATCCTTTCCTCGGAATGGTAATAACATCATATTCCTAAGGGAGGGGAGAATTTCACCTTACATAGAAAGCATCCCACAGCCTGATGTGAATTATATCGAGGAGGACCTAGGAGTGTATTCCATCTTTGCAGACGAGGACAACACTACCTTGGAACAAATTGACTTAGAGGATGGGATGTGGCATATGCACTTTGATGGTTCATGATCTAATGAAGGAAACATGGATAGTATTATCTTGTAATCTCCTGTGGGTAAGATTCATAATTTTTCCTATAGGTTAGAGTTTGCATGCACAAACAATGTCACTGAATTTGAAGCACTACTGCTAGGCATTGAAAATGCCTATAATCTGGGTTGTGGTCACCTTCAGTTTTTGGGGATTCAGAACTTGTTGTAAACCTTGTACGAAAGATATACTCTCCTAGCAACAATTTGATGAAACGTTACACCCAAACTATTTGGGAACTTATCTTGAACTTACTATATTTCAACATCACTCATGTTAAAAGGGAATTGAACTCAATGGCTGACAGGTTAGCTATTTTTGCAGCCTCTCCTACTCGACAACTTTTTCCACAAAGACCTGGTTGTACTTTTCAATCTCTGTATCATCCGCACATCCCTGACAACATAGATTCATGACAGGTCTTCCCTAGTGATGAGAGCATCTGTGCTTTCATTCAAAATTAACCTTATAAGCCTAAGGAAATTATATTGATGGAAGATAACAAAATTCCTAAAGGATTGACTCCTATAAAAAGTTCATTTCCATCAAGTGATGTAGGGAACAAAGAAAAACCTAAAGAAAAGGAGTCGACAAGGAAAGTGGGTGAAACCATTTCCTTGAAAATTGGAACACCCGAGTCTCCAAAGAATGTTAAAATAGGTGCCCAATATTCTGATGAAGAAAAATTGAAGTTCGCTAAGCTGCTTGGTGAATTTCAAGATGTTTTTGCTTGGTCTTATGAGGATCTTCGTGGTTTTGATCTTGCTCTTATACAACATGCCATTCCTATCAAGGAGGGCATAAAAATAGTTAGGCAAAAACAAAGACCCATTAACCCGACACTGGAAGCAACTATTCGAAAGGACTTGAAAAAACTCTTGAAGGCTGGGATCATTTTCTTGGTTAAGTATTCTAAGTGGGTTTCCAATTTGGTTCCTGTCTAGAATACAACTGACCAGATCAGATTATTCGTAGATTTTCGCTCATTGAATAGGGCTAGTTTAAAAGATCACTTTCCTCTCCCTAATATGGAAATGATTTTGCAACAAGTTGTAGGGTCACAGATGATGTCCTTACTTGACGTTTTTTTTGGTTACAATCAAATCAAGGTAAAAAGGATAGATAAATATAAAATCACTTTTATTACTCGTTGGGGCACTTTTGCTTATGAATGTATGCCTTTTGTCTTATCTAATGCAGGTGCCACTTTTCAAAGAGTTATGCAAATAGCTTTTGACTATTTGATCGGTAAAATTATTCAGATTTATCTTGATAACTTAACTGTGTATTCTAAAAATCTATCAGATCATTTTGGTCATCTTAAAAGAATTCTTATGCGATGCAGGAAATTTGGAATTTCTCTAAATCCTTCTAAGTCTATTTTTGGTGTTACCAAGGGAAAGCTCCTTGGACATATTGTCTCTAATTCAGGAATAAGCATTGATCCTAAAAGGATTGTTGCTATCCTAAATCTGTGTGCTCCCACTTCCAAGAAGGAGGTTCAAGCTTTTATGTGTGTTATTAGCTTTGTCCATAGGTTTGTTCCTGATTTTGATGTAATGGTCAAGCCAATTCATAATCTGATTAAGCAAGATTGTTCCTTTTCTTGGATAGATGATGTCGAAAATGCTTTTATAGGGATCAAGAAAGGAATCAGTTCCACACTGGTTTTGGCGAAGTTGGATTTTGAGAAAGAATTTATGATATATACTAATTCCACAGAGCAAGCAGGTTTTGCTATCCTCATGCAATGTGATGACCAAGGTAATGAAAAACCAATGGCTTACATGAGTAAAAGCTTGTCCGATGATGAGTTTAAATATTATTTTATTGAAAAGCATGCTTTTGCTCTTGTTAAAGTTGTTGAAAAGTTTCGCCACTTCATCTTAGGTAAGCACACGTTGGTAAAAGTCCCTTTACTCGCTGTCAAGTTTTTGCTCTCACAGACTTATCTTTCAAGGAATCTTGCACATGGGCTTGCCAAGATCTAGGAGCATGATTTAACTATCGTGACTTCTAACACCATCAAGGGACGTGACTTAGCCCTTCACTTAGCTCAACATGTTGAAACTCGTGAAGAAATCGATGAACATGATAGCTCTCTATCAACACTGTTTTACATTGACAATCAAATCCTTCCTGTGTATGAACATCGTTGGTATAAAGATATGGTTTATCACTTGCAAAATCAAAGATGTCCAGATAACTTAGATACTCATCAAAGAAGAAGGCTCTGTCTTGAATCTTCTAGATACGTCATTATAGGAGACTTCTTGTTTAGAAGATCCGTCGATGGTATGTTGCTTCACTGTGTAAACAATGAGGAAGCACATAAATTGTTGCAAGAAACTCATGGTTCTTCAAATACTGTTATTCATGTAGGAGGTCATTTTTCTACTAGAACCACTGCTTTTAAGATTATCACAAAAGGATAATATTGGCCTTCAATCTTTCATGATTCTTATGTTTTTTCGAGTTCTTGTGACAAGTGCCAGAAATTTGTTGGGAAAGAACGCCTTTCAGGCATGCCTTTACAACATGTTCTCCCAGACTTTCCTTTTTCAAAATGGGGTTTGGACTTTATTGGTCCTATTAATCCTCTGTCTTCAATAGGACAAGTCTTTATCTTGACAACCACAGACTATTTTATGAAATGGATTGAAGTTGTCCTGCTTAAACATTCACAGGATGAGCAGGTGATTTCTTTCCTTGAAAACAATATTTTTTCCAGATTTGGTCTTCCTTTGGAAATTATTACAGACAATGGTCCCGCTTTTATTTCTGCTAAGCTAACCCAATTTTTAGCTAAGTTGGGGGTTAAACATTTTACTTCATCATCTTATTATCCCCAAGGTAATGGGCATGCCGAGTCTACCAATAAGAATATGGTAAGAATTATCAAAAGGCTCATTGAATATAAGCCTCGTCAATGGCATTGTCTCCTCACTTACGCTCTTTGGGAAGATCGAACTACCACCAAGGTGAGCACTGGTTGCACTCCTTTCCAGCTTGTTTATGGTTAAGAAGCCATTCTGCCTATTGAGCTGGAACTTTCCTCCTTAAGGTTAATGCTACAGGTCAAATAATTAAATTCTTTTGATGTTTGTCAAAGAATGAATGCACTTTTGGATTTAGAGGAGAAAAGGACGTTTGCCTTGGATAATATAAAGAGAAGACGACATACTGTTAAAAAATATCCCAACAAGAGTGTCAAAGCTGTCAAATTCAAAGTCAATGAGAAGGTAGTGTTGTGGGATTCAACTCATGCTGATAGAGGAAGGCATTCAAAGTTTAAAAAATTATGGTTGGGTCCTTTTAAGATTGCTTTTGTCCTGGGCACAAATTCTTACATTCTAAAGGACTGACAAGAGCGATTGTTTTCCTACAACACTAATGGTTACCACTTAAAACATTATGTGGAACCAAATTGAAAAGTTAAACGATGTTTGGAATGTTTTATGTATTATAGTAGTTTTCATTTCGGTTTTGATATTTCTGTTATTTCATTTTTTGCTTATTTCAATTCTGCTATGACATTTCTTGTTTTTTTGATCTTTTGATTTAATTTCTTGTCAAAATAAAATGTTGGGTCAATTTTGCCACAACGACGCTTTTGCAAAGTATTGTTAATCAATAACAATCGAGTTACACAGTTGTCATGATGTTTCCCCTTGAAAGCATCATTGAATTTGTTATCTGCTTCCACTGTTGTTTTCTAAGATATTTGGTTTTATCCTTCTTCTGCTTTCCTGTTCTTCACCCATTTCAAGATTCAAAAGAGCAAGTTCAGAATTTTTTTTTCCTTGAAGTTAAGAACAATTTTTAGTTGAATGATTATGCTTATAGGGATATACCCCCTTATACTTAACACTTTTCATGAGTTATTCCCAAATTCCCAGTCATTTTTCCCTTAAATCCGCTCACTTCCCCATGTTGCATAATCATTTTGATTTATATCTTCTTGATCTGATGTTACTTGGTCTACAAAACCAAACATTTTGACTTCTTAATCTGTTGAAAACAGATTTCCCCGTGGATTTTCCAGTTTGTTGATGATTAAAATCAAAACGATGAAATCCGCCCGCAAAGTATTGCTAAAGCCCTATTATTTAACTATGCTAATAATATAATATTAGTAGGTGGGACACCCTTGTAGACTAGATGTGCAAGGATAGACATATTACACATGTTTTGTTGTTGTTATGATGTTGCCTACACAGTCCTACATTTTTGACGATATAGTCTTGGTTTCATTTGGCGTGATAATAAGTGGATAATGCATTATTGTGGAATGCTTTTTGCAACACATAACAATTTTATGGGTATGAGGAGCGTGTTATTTATAGTTTTTATGTTATAACCTTGTTACTAATTCTTATGATTGATTACCTAGCCACATATATGCACGGGATAATTTAATGGTAGCATGATCAAAACAAAGAAAAAAAAACTATCAAAAGGTTCTAAAGTATAGCAAAATGAAAGAAACTATGTATTTGAGCTATAATAAAAGACTATATGCAAATTTTGAATGAAAAAGTTAAGGGACACTAGTGTTAGTCCTAGTTGTTATGTTATTTGTTTGGTTAATGGACTATGCAAATTTCATTTGATTCGAATGGAGGCGCATATAGCATTGCTAATATGGATTATTGCGTGGACTTATGGCAAGGGTTAACGTGTAAACTATCTTGGGTGGCACACTATGCAATGGATATCATCTCAGATATCACGATGGTTTGGCATTGATTTGGCATTGATTAGGCATTGGTTATATGGCTTGATTATTGGTGAATGTTATGCTTATTGGGTTGTCTCGTACTTTGAATTGAACGGGGCTAGGTGATGGAAGCGATGTGCAGTCGACGTGCATTTACTGCAGGTCACTCCAAACCTTCTGTATCATCCATCACCCTACCATTGTTCCATTGTTGCAATTTCTCTCTGTTGGTTGTGAAGCTCTGCATTTTCAGGTTTTTGGAAGGGAAAGCTCGACCAACTCACCATTTAAGCGTTTTTCCCACAAGTATGATTCTTTTCTATCCATCCATGATGTATTCTCTGTTGTATGAACCAAATGGTGGCTCAATGATGCTTGGATTTTGCGTGTTCTTGAGATTTTCGAATGTGTGTAAATGTGGTGTTATGACTCTTTGTAATGACTATAAAATGTTGGGAATTGCAAGCAAATGAATGGGTATTATTAAGTTATGCGTTGGTGTTTGCTCGGTCAGTGTAGTTTTATGATGGGTCTCTTTGGAATAATAAGTAACATTGGTGCAATATGGCTCTGGGTTGATGATTAAGGGTTTTTGTTTTGTGTATCACTATCGGTTAACTCGTTTCCTCTCAGTCATGGTGGTAACCCTTACCCAGTCGCAGAGAAGTTGCCAACAGTTGTTGTGTTCTTTTCTTCAAACCCCAAGTCGTGGTTGATGGCCCGTTCTTACTATCTTTTCACTGAAGTGTCCCAAGATCCATTCTTGGTTGGCCCCGAACGTTAATACAAGCTTGTGTGGGTATTGGATTGATACAGGTTGTATCTCAGCGTTTTGTCAAAAGGTCGTGTGTGTCCTCATTGTTGTTGCTGTCAAGTTTTTCGTCTCTTCAGGTGTTGGAAAGAGATGTTATATTTAGGTGTTGAATAAACAAGAATGAAACAAGAGGTTGCATACAGTCAAGGAATGTCTTCCTATTTGTATGGTTTCACTCACTGTGTTTAATCCAGTGTGGTCTTGATTGCATAAGAAGACACCTGTGTAAATTTTACTGAGCACGATCAGGGTTCTGACAAGGTAAAAAATGATGCCTGTGTGTCAATCGAGTTTTGTTCGCTCATATATGATTGGTTATATTGAAAACGTCGTGCAAACTATCAATTTTTTAAAAAAGAAGTTATACCCACAAAGATCAAGCTTGGGGTTTATGTTTGGTTGATTGTTGTTGTTTCAAGATTTTGTCGATCGATTAATTGAAGTCCTGTGTATGATCGGGGATGCTTTTAAGTCTGTCCACGTTTTTTAAAAGACACATGTGTACATTTTAATTGGGCCCGATTGTTGATTGGAAAACAATGGATGCTGATTGTTTATCGTGGTGCGTTATGGATTATCAGGGATAGATGTTGAGCATATTGTTGTGTGTGTTTTGATTATTTAAAAACAAAAAGAAGAAGAAGGGATCAACGTTTTATTAAACAATATTGTTGAATGGAAAAAGTTTTTATAAGTTATGCTTACACAAACTGCTATAAATTAAGGAATTACGGGAGATTTAATTATTGAAACATCAAGCAGTTTTGTATACAATTAGGGAACAATGAATGTTGGTGCTTTTTTGATTGATTTTTTAATAGAGTTATGATTCTTGATTTATTTAATTTATTTTATGAACAATATCCATCAAATTCCCTGTCATTTTATCACTTTTTCACTCATTACGAATCCCCTCACGATCCCAGATTCATTTTGCACTCTCTATTCTTAAAATTAAATTAAAACTTTGTATTACAATGATTAAGAAATAACACAGAGATGGATCACAACTGATATGATTTGGTTATTTTCGCATAGTCAATTGTTTAATGAATTGTTGAGCAGTAATCATGTTCTTACTCCCTTTCATTTTATCACTTTTCCGTTCAATACAATCCCCTCGGATATCCCAATACCCTTATTCACAGCCTACTCATTGACAATTATTAAATGAATTTTATGGATTGGATTGCATGGGTCTGATGTGATTGTTGAGCCAAACTTTGTTTCATATTAAGAGATGTCATGTATGGTTTGTTTAAGAAGCTAGTTGTTAATAAACGTTGCATACATGATGAGCTTCTTTAGCAGAGGAAGCCGTGGCTGAAATAATAGGGGCAGAGGGAATTGGAATAGAGGGCCTAGAAGGCCAAGATTCTCAATACATTTTGATGCAGATCCTCAAGAGTTAAACCAACTCTTCCAAGATGGATTTTTCAATTGGATTGGACAAGGGGTAGTCCAAGCTAGACCAGATAGGCCTCCCATCCAACCTTAGCATGTCCCTAGTATCCCTGTGCCTCCTCATGTTTCATTACAACCTGAAGTTCCCAAGAACGACGGATGGCAGGAGATTGTTCACTCAACAGTCTCCCAATATCGTGGCTGGCCAAATTTGTCTCTACCTACTCCTCCTCCACCTATTAACCCAAATGTCCAGATTTTTCCTGCACACTCACCTATACAATCCTCCCACACAAGCAAAAGACTCAAAATCGAATCCCACCAAATGCATGACAAAGGAAAAGCTACTGCTGCCCCTCCTCTCCCTCAAGTGATTCAACCAAATCTGTTTCATCTCGCATGCACTTGAGAGATGATTGTTATCATGTTATCAGTGAGATCAAGCCTCAAGGCTCCACACAACCTAAGGCTAATTCAAGAAAGTCAAAAGGAGATAGCAACAACAAATGGAAAATTTCCTCCCAAAGTGGCAAATATGGTTTTTGAGTATATTTTATTATTGTTTGGTTGAGAACAATTGACTGCTGAGGTTTTTGGACAACATACTATTTTTTATTATTTTGGATATTATATGTTTGGATATGATTTAAAATATCATTGATATTTAATTTTCAAATTATGAGAATGATTATGGGAGTCACAAGGGGTCCCACCTACTAGTTATTATTTATTAAAAAACCCTTATTATTATTATTATTATATTAATTCTTCACCTAAACTACAAGTTAGTTGAGTTTAAATTAACTTAACTAAAAGAGGTAGTTGAACTACTTCAGTTAATTTGGGATGCATAAAAGAAAAAGGAGAAGGAAGAAAAAAGGGAGAATAGAAGGAGAAATCATACTAAGGTTTGCTCTTGACTTTTATTGAGATAGTTCAATTTTCATTCATTCTTCAATTCATTAAAAGCCTAATTCTCTTTTATGATAGTAGGGTCCTATTATATACAACAAGATTCAAAGTTGAATTACATCATTCAGACACTTGTTTTCAGAGGTGATGATCTATCTTTGATAGTATGTGTAGACTTGTCTATTTATGAATTAAATTTCATGACTGATAAATGATATTGTGCAGAGTCGAGTGGGCAACAATCTGTGGCATGCTGATCCATCTTTTAAAGTTCAGTTTTTTACTTCCTGTCGGAGTCCTTTTGTATGGTTTTCATTGGAGATATTTGAGTTTGACTTTAGTCCAAACTCCCTTAGGGATTTTTTTAAAGAGAACGATTCTTTTGATTTCTTGGAATGAAATAAGTGATTGTTATTCCATCTCATCTGTGTTAATATATGACTTGGTATTTTTTCTTTTGTCTCCATATTTACTTTTGCATCTGTTATATTCAAAAAATTATATAAAAATGTTGAAATTTACAACAATCTTTTATTTAAAAAAATCAACCTAAGCCCTTGTAACTAATACTTGCAGATTGAGAAACAATTTTTGAGGCTATAAACATAGGGTGATATTCCCATCTATCTTGCCTTAGCCAAGCAAGATCAGAAAATGTTTGAGTAAGATATTTTCATATCTTTTCC
The DNA here is from genome assembly GCA_009831015.1 of Picea engelmannii. Classification (NCBI taxonomy): domain Eukaryota; kingdom Viridiplantae; phylum Streptophyta; class Pinopsida; order Pinales; family Pinaceae; genus Picea; species Picea engelmannii. The sequence continues at coordinate 90,884 of ML806792.1, read as the reverse complement.
TCAACAAACTTCACGACCAAACCCTAACCCTTCTAGGTGACATCATGCCTCTAAAGATGATGTTTTTCATCTCCTAGGAAAAATGTTTGGCAGGTGAGGACTATGTCATGTCTTCTAGGCTTTCTTCTAGGCATCCAAAGGTATGTCTCTCTCATATAGCATGCAGTCTCGTCACATCCAACCTATGGGATTCAAGCCCCATGGAAGCCCACGCTAGGGTTGTTCCTCCAAAATTGTCCACCAACTAGGTCCCGCAAAGACAAATAATCACGCCCTCCAAGGATCTCAAGTCAAAATATCACGATGATTAAATCAAATCAATAGATGAACCACCTAAGCATGTGCATCAAAGATTACCCAGTCAAAGAAGTAAGTGCTCAAAGACATTATGTGACTTTCCAAGCTTGGATATGGGAGGGTTAATGAGTTGTCCTATTGGGTAAATCTTTCCATAGGTAAAGTAGTGTTTCCCAAGTGATCCCTCTCTAAGCCATGTGAAGTGGATGGAGTGATTAAGGATTGAGACTCACTGGGCATGGGGTTCATGACATACAAGGGGTTGTAGTGTCTCATTC
>ML806792.1:74270-89726 GCA_009831015.1 Picea engelmannii | reverse complement strand
TAGGGAAAAAGACATAATGTCCAAGAATATGTCATGAAATTGATCCAGGTGGATATCAGTGGCCACCCACCTTTTCCGACTGGCTCAAAACAATTTTCTGGCAAATTTGGCAATTTACTATTTTTAGCAATTTTTAATTTTCGGGGCCATTTTGAGGGCCCAAATGAAGTTTTTTCGAGATCAAGGTTCTCAATGATAGAGAAAGGCATTATTGAGCCCCCAAAATGAATCTCCTCGACAATACCTTTCCAACGAGCTATCATATGCCTAAAACGAAGATCGTATGCAAAAGTTACGACCCCAGGAAGTTGATGTACCAACTTACCCAAACGGGGCCCACATGACTTTTGGCGCTTCATCTCCTAGGGTTAGGTTTTTGGATGTCTAGGACTTTTGGCATTCCTGTTTATTGTAAAAATGCCTTCAGAGCCTCATTGTAATCATCTTCTTGTGAATGCAAGTAGCCGTCACATCTCTTCTTAGAGATAAGCTGCCACCATTCTATTGAGTCTTTCACTCTGTACCTTACAGTCTCTGTACACTTATTTCATTAATAGAAATCGTGTATTATTGTATATCTGTGTTTATGGTTGCATCTCTGATATATTTCTGTTATATTATTGAATATCCGTGATATCTCTGTGCATTTATTTATTATATCTTCGATCTCATTTCGTGTCGAAAATAATACGAATCAAAAATCTAGAGCAATCTAAGATACAACATACTCAAATGACTCAAATATTGACATGTCACTCACCATAATTCTTGAATTGTACCTCATGGAGCAAGGCCCATTACCTTTTAGGAGCTAGCGGGTGTGGTGGATGCCATCCTGAAAATCCTGACCTCTGTGGTGGTGAGAAGGGTCTCCATATGTGCAAGTGGACATTGTTGGTCATTGTCGGGCATGGAATCAATATGCAAGTAGAGAAAAATGAAATATGAAATGCATCTAAACTAACATGAGCAATGAAGATGCGAATGCAAGGAAAGCAATATGGCCTACCTACTTTCCTGGGTCATGGGCCTTGAAGAAGTCATGTGACGTGAACATAAGGTTGGAGAAGACATCCATCCGTTGTAATGACATCTTTCTCCCCTCCAAGGTTGTCAGATAGTACTTTTCTTTATCAAAATTCTTCTTAATAATGTAAGGGCCAAGCCATGAACTGCCCTCTCTCTGTTCATACTTGGGCTTTCCCTTTCTCTTGTCCCAGATGAGCGCAAGAATTCCTTCACTGAAGTTGATGCAATACATACTCTTAATGTATGGATATGAAGGAGGCTCTGTGTTGACCATCTCTTTGATGTCTTCTTCATGTTTTTCATCTTCTTTCTTCAAAATATGGATAGACCCAGGATCCTTCCCATGGTACTTTGCAATTTCCTATTTGTATTCATCTGTCCATGGGAGAAACATCTCTATGGAGTCCTCTTGCATGAAGTATGGCTCAGATGGATCATATTCAATAATTTGTGGAGGCACATCACAATTGTGTTCATTAACATATTTAGGCCCACTTGGATCCATCACATGCTTGTCCTTATTTTCCTGGTTGTGCAAGATTTCATATGTGCCATCACCCATGGTAATGTATGCACGAGTAAGGATCGTGCTAAGGAAACCCCCAAGGGAAAAAGACCAGGTCCTCGATAATAGCATCCCCCAAGCATCTGAAACATCGATCACAACTATGTCCACAAGGAGGCTAATATGTGAAAAATCAATCAGAAAAACCTCAATGTCCTCACATACTCCAAAAACCTTGAACTTTTTAGAATCAACACCACATACATTACCATAGGTTCGGATCATTTTCAGACCAAGTTGTTCCATGACTTTCAGTGACATGACATTCACCGAGGCCCCAAAATCAAGCATATAGTTGTTTAAATAGAGGCTATTCATGCCTAATGAAAGATAGAAGGGGGGATTCATGTCCCTTTGCCTATCAAGGTACATAGTGTTCAAGATTATAGGAGGGTCTTCCTTCTCGGTTGGCACCTGTAATACTTTCAAGATTTCCCTTTTCATAGAAGGGATCTTTCACATCTCTGTTTCGGGGATCGTCATATTCAGTTTTCCAAACATGCCTACGACATCTATATTCAAATGAATCTCATCTACAGGAGTTGGCTTAGGAAGCAACTCATGTACTAGAGGTGGAAGTGGTGAGTTCACCTTCTCTGCTGGGAGAGTAAGAGTGTTAGGTTTTGATGGAGGGGCTCAAGATTTATTTCTTCTAGTGTAGGTCAAATATTCCCTCCTCCTTAATTCCTTCTTCTGATCATTTTTAACCGATTCAAGGTCCATAATCTCCCTTCTCTTTCTCCTCGTCTTCTGGCTTCATTGATCGGTTCTTGTGTGAATTGTTCCTCTTGGAAAACCCAGATCATATCCATGAAATCCATATCGTCGAGAGAATCTTCATCTCGTTGGGGGCATTCATCTTCCCTGTGAGGTTCTTAGTATGGAAGGCACCAAGATTATATGTCAACCGTCCCAACTGGCTTCAAAGTGTCTGGGGCCTTTGCCTCTTGTTGAGTCCTTGGTTTTCAACCTATGGCATATCTATTCTATCTAGAAAACAAAGGTTTGGGAGTAGATTGATTCCTCTCTACTATAGTCAAATGGTCCATAATCTGACCGTTCACCTGGGAAAACTGGGTACTCATATGATATATCTTCTTAGTCAAAAGGGAATTCAGATCAAGAGCATTGTTGTTGGAAACCTTGGTATTTGCTTCTACCTTGACATGAGGGTACTAAAAAGGTTCCACCCTTGAATCAAGGAGATTCTCTTCAATGTCAGCATTGTACTCTTTGGCCTGTGCAATCGATGCGGGCTTCTTGTCCTTCAGAATGAAGCAAAAATGCCCTTCAAAAGCGTTCATATAAAGGAGACAAATCGATGATGTTGTAGGATAGAATTCTGTTGGAATATGGTTGTACAACCTGTCAAATCTAATATTGAATTCCTTCATTGTTTCATTCTCCTTTTTCTTTATCCGATTGAATTGTTCTCCAAGCATCCCACCATATTTCTTTGTTGACCATATGCTCTTAAATAAGTTGTAAAAAGCTTCATAGGACGTGAGATGATTGTCACAGAGGCCTCTGAACCAATCAAGAGCTTCTTCAGTCAATGATGAAACGAATAACCTTGTGGACACGTCTTCATGCTCAATCCATGTATTGTCTGTGTCTCAGCCCTTGACATAAAGATGATCCTAAAAAATTACTACATTATTCCCTGGGAACTTTGGCAACCCCTTGTTTGACTCTTTGGGCACTGTATTGGGGTATCCTTGGACAATGGACATGTTAAGGGGTTTGTAGAGGCCCTTTTCCCAAGAGTAAGCCATTGGAGCAAGGGGAAGCGTACCATGAAAAAGGGTTTTGACAACGAGAGGCTTGAGGGGAGGTGTTCTTTGGTAAACCTTAGAAGGCTTGAACCTCCTAGGGGGAAAAGGCTTGGAAGAGGAAGGGTTCTATGAAGGTGGAGTTGTCAAATGAGCTTCAAGAAGAGCTCATCAAAAAGGAGAAAAAGGAATGTCCCTTGGGTGGATTCACCAGGCAATCTAGGGTAGAGGATTTCAGATAACTTACCAAAGTGTCGTTTAGGGTTTGGAAGAGGATTCAAAATCCTCCCCGACAACGACGCCAAAATGTTATCGCACAAGTTGTAGGTTGGGAAAAGCCCAAACCAACCACCAATTGGTGAAAACTAGGAGAGAACCTATCGACTGTCACCTTAGGTAGGTGTTCCTGTCACTTTAGTGGTGAGGTAATCACCTCAAGGGGGGAATCTTGGTGACCCTAGGGGGGAATCTTGGTGACCCTAGGGGGGATTGAGATGAAAAGTGAGATGTATGGAAAACCAAGTATATGATATAATATGTTAGTTGGAAAAGAAAGTTAATCTTGTTGTCCCTAATTTCATGAAAATTCAATGATATATATGATCTGAAAATGATCTTTAAAAGACTTGCTTGAGTTTTAAGCATGTGTTCAATTGCCACTTAGGAATTAAGAAAAGAAGAAGAACTTAATGAAAGAATATTGAAACCATCATAAATAATTCAGATCATAAAATAGACATAAGGAGCAACAAACCATAACAACAAGCTTGATAACGGAGTTCGACAAGGTTGTCTACGTCTCCGGGTCTTTGTCTCAGTGAGGGAGGTTTTCTTATTAATCTTAAATGATTCAAAAGTACATCAGGAATGCATCAAAAAGATTAAAAAATGGTATGGTTGTGTTCTTCTTGACCTCAATAATCCGACACAACTGACGACACTGAAAAAGGTTGAGCGTAGCTCCTGGAAATGGCCTCCAAAGTTCGCTTCCTCAATGGCTTCCCTACATAAAAATGGCTTAGGCTTCATGATTTCTTCAACATTTCTCCTATTCTGAACTTGTTTGGACTATCAAAAACCTTTGGTTTATGTATATTTTGAGATGGGGATCCTATCCCAACTTCCCCCCAAGATCTGGCCTCAAATCGGGCTCCAGATCCCCCAAAAATGGGCAAAATCCAATAAAATCAGGCTAATAATCCAAAAAAAGCATATAATATAGTTGAAAAACCCAAATTTGGGTGAAATGGCATGCTAGCCCCTCTGCGTTGGGCTCTTGGTCATATGGGGCATTTCCATATGGCCTTGGGCTGAGTGCTGGCGCGTTGGACCTTAAAATTTCGGTCCAGGTCATGTGGCCAAGTGTTAAACCCCTCGCCCACCTCTCCTAGCTCATGGCTCCTGTTTCCTAGCTCTTGGTCAGTCGGCCTAGCCCCCCGTCGAATGAGGCCTATCACCATAATTGCACACCATATCTCCTTAAATAAATACTATGCCATGTGGCATATCAAGAGACTCGTAGACCGATCGGTTGGCGCTTGTTCCGAAGACTTGGGATATGGAGGAGGTCGCATGGTTGAATCTTGCGGAGGCAAAACAAATTTTTGAACAGACCCGCATTGGTCAAATTCAGAGTGCCACATGGTGCCCTTTGATTGGGCCACATGTCACCCTATGATTGGACAGTACAACCTAGTCACCGACACAGTCAACACCATGTCATCCTTCTGTCAGCGTGCCACATCACTGTCGTACAACCACATGTCGTACCCTAAGCCTACCATGTCACCATCCGTACTGTTGAGTCACCCTCCCACTTCAACATCTGTATTTCCATGTCACCCTACCATGTCAACATTCATACTGCCCCATGTCATCCGTACTTCCACATGTCGACATGTCATTGGGCCACGTCAGTGTCTGTACAACCACGTCTTGCGTTCGTACAGTGCCACGTGTCAATTTTGTTATTGGTCCACATCAACCCATGAAAATGCCAAAAATGAGTGACATGTGTCACCTCCTCATGCTGCCACATGTCCCTACTGATGTCATGTTGATGTACTGCTGATGTCAGCAATACGACCTATTGACTTTGACCAATTGACTTTTTTGCATGTTTGGGAAATCGACTAGAACGCAATAACTTTCGCATATGGCATCCATTTTTGGAAAAAAAATATATGGCCAAAATCGGTGCGACGAGCCCGACACAATGGTGCTGGTTTTGTCCGATTATGAGAACTTTGATTTTTAGGCCTTCCTGGATCCATTTTGGATCATGCCTCCCCACTAAGACCTTTTGGTCCTCCAAAAGGATATTAACTAGTCATCAAGTGCAGGATAGGCCACCCCACTTGTCCTTCATCTTTAAACTTTGTCCTATGCACCCGTTACATCATAATCAATTGCATAATAACCATGACAACTGAAATCATATTGTTAGCCACTTGAACTCGTTCACATCTTACTAAAGCCACTACCATCCATGTAGAAAACAATAGCAGTGATAACATCAGAAATATGAGTGCAAATTAACTAATATGTTTGATGTGCTTGCACGACATTAACTTATCTTGAAGCAAAGTATGATTGGATTTCCATTCTACAACCATCTCATGTTCATGCTTAAGATCAACTGCTTTACTTGGCACAGTTATAGGTGTGTTGCTTGCATAAGATGCCCTCCTTAATTGTTCCATTTTTTGAAGAGATTGACTTGCTTTTATGTGATGAGCATGTACAACATATTCATTGCCTTCTTTAGTTAAGTGATATTGATTATGTTCCCTATAGAATATTGCTTTGCGATCATACAAATAAGGGTTGCCTAAGACCATTCCACATTCATTTAGTGGCACCACATCACACGTTACCTCATCCACAAACTTTGATGAAATCACAAAATTTAAAGTGCATTGCTTTGTTATGTGCAATTTATGATTTTTGCTTATCCATTTAAGTGAGTAAGGTTTATGATGTAGCTTAGCTGTCAATCCCAATTGTTTAACTACTTCTTCTAAGATCAAGTTAGATTGAGATCCACTAACTATCAATGTATCGATCTTAGTATGTTTCATTGTGACCCTTATATGAAATAACTTACTTCTAGAATCATATCCATCACCAATTTTACCTGTGAAACCAACTGCTATGATTTTAGTCTCATCACATGAATCATATCCCAAGTCTGTTGGTTGTGTTGTTGTTGCAAATGTTTGCCTCCCTTTCCTCTGTTTGAACCATTTCAATCTCTTCTCTGGGTGCAATTGCCAGTAATGGTCATCCTCATGCCCTTCTTTCTTGCAATGCTTGCAAGAGAGCTTCTATTCCTTCACGATCATTGAACTTTCTTTCTTTCCATTCCCCTTTCTTTTGTCTTCTTTCCTTGAAGTCGATTCCCCTGATACACCAACTCATGTTTTCCATGCTTCAATATACGTTGCTTGAACATAAACCTCATCAAGATTAGTAGGTCCAAACATAAATACAATGTTACGAATATGTGCAGGTAAACCTACTATATACTTCATAAGAGTTTCTTGTGTATGTAATGGAATATTTAACATTAATTCCATCTTACAAAATTCATCTGTGTATTCTTGCACCGTTTGTCCTTTTCTTAGTTTAAGACTTTGCTATTCAATTAAATCCTTTTTATTATAACCCAAAGGATAAAATTGCTTTCTAAGTGAAAAAACAAAAACTTGCCATGATGGAAATACATTACCAACTTGTTGAGTACCATGTTGCAACTTACTCTGCCACCAGATGAGTGTTGTGCCTGCGAGACGAAGCGATGCCAATTTGATTTGGGTTGCCTCATATTTGATTTGTTGCACACTGCAATAAAATTCCATCTGTCTGACCCAATTCTCAATCCTCTCAACATTCACTTCACCATCATACATGGGAAATTTGAATTTTACATCAAGCTTAAGTAATGGAATATCATGCTTATGTTTATAGGAATGTTTTCTTGCGGTAAAACTTGCACTTGTACTTGAAGAAGAAGAAGATGATGGAGATGAAGGAGGTGAAGGAGGAGGTTTATAAGGATCCTCTCCTTCTTCACTTTTGTCTTGTTTTGACGATTCCCCTTGAAAAGGCCTCTTTCGTTCCAGGTAATCATCATATAAGACCTTTACCATCTCAGACATGGCAAAAAATGTCTTTTGAAACTCTATCTCACTCTGAGACATTCCTTCTTCAGATGCCATCTTATCACTTTGAGAAGTCCTCTTTCTCGATCCATTCTCAGGATATCCTTCTACAAGCTCTCCTTCACTACGACTTAGATTTTCCCTGGTAATCATGCGAACTCAAACAACCAACTGTCAAACTGCTCTGATACCACTTGATCCAAAAATGATCTTTAAAAGACTTGCTTGAGTTTTAAGCATGTGTTCAATTACCACTTAGGAATTAAGAAAAGAAGAAGAAATCAATGAAAGAATATTGAAGCCATCATAAAGAATGAAAATCATAAAATAGACATAAGGAACCGCAAACCATAACAACAAGCTTGATAACAGAGTTCGACAAGGTTGCCTATGTCTCCAGGCCTTTGTCTTAGTGGGGGAGGCTTTCTTATTAATATTCAATGCTTCAAAAGTACATCAGAAATGCATCAAAAGGATTACAAACTGGTCTAGATGTGTTTTGCTCGACCTCAAGAATCTGACACAATTGATGACACTGAAAAATGTTGAGCGTAGCTCTCGGAAATGTCCTCCAAACTTCGTTTCCTCAATGGCTTCCCTGCATAAAAATGGCTTAGGCTTCATGAATTCTTCAAAATTTCTCGTATTCTGAACTTGTTTGGATTGTCAAAAACCTTTGATTGATGTATATTCTGAGCTGGGGATCCTATCCCAACTTCCCCCCAAGATCTGGCCTCAAATTGGGCTCTAGATCCCCCCCAAATAGGCAAAATCCAATAAAATCAGGCTAACAATCGAAAAAATCATATAATATAATTGAAAAAGCAAAATTTGGGAAAAGTGGCATGATAGCCCCTCTGCTCTGGGCTCCTGGTCGTATGGGGCGCTGCCATATGGCCTCGGGCTGAGTGTTGGTGTGCTGGCACATAAACTTTCGGTCCAAGTCATGTGAATGGCCATGTGGCCAAGTGCTAAACCCCTCGTCGAGCACTCCTAGCTCTTGGCTCTTGGTTCCTAGCTCTTGGTCAGTCGGGCTAGCCCCCCGCCGATCGGGGCCTATCCCCAAAACTGCGCACCATATCTCCTTAAATAAATATTATGCCATATGGCATATCAAGAGACACGTAGACTGGTCGGTTGACTATTGTTTCAAAGACTTGGGCTATGGAGGAGGCCGCATGGTCGAATCTTGCAGAGGCAATTTTTTTTTTTGAACCAAACCACATTGGCCAAATTTGGGGTGCCACATGGCACCCTCTGATTGGGACATTTGTCACCCTGTGATTGGATCGTACAACCCAGTCACTGACACAGTCAGCACACAGTCACCGTCCTGTCAGCCTGGCATGTCAATGTCGTACATCCAGGTCTAGTACCTTGAGCCTGCCATGTCAGCATCCCTACTGCCACTTCAACATCTGTAATGCCACGTCAACATCCATACATACACCTATCATCTGTACTCCCACATGTTGGCCTTTCATTGGGTCACGTCAGCATCCATACAACCAATTGTCGCGTTCATACGGTGCCACATGTCAATTTTTTTATTGGTCTACATCAGCCCTTGAAAATGCCAAAAATGAGTGACACATGTCACCTCCTCATGATGCCACGTGTCCCTGCTGACATAATCATGACTTCATGCTGACATCAACAATACGACATGTTGACTTTGACTATTTGACTTTTTTGTCTGTTTGGGAAATTGATCAGAACGCGATAACTTTCGTATATGGCGTTCATTTTTGGAAAAAAATATATATGGCCGGAATCGGTGGGATGAGCCCGATGCAATGGCATTGGTTTCATCCGATTATGAGAACTTTTATTTTTAGGACTTCCTAGATCCATTTTGGATCAATATATCAACACATAGAAGATAATAAAGGTTTCAAAATAAGTGCTAAAAATATAATTGAATAAGCAAGAGACAAACTAGTGAGAGCTAGCTTAACTCAACAATGATAAAGCAGTACTTTAACGCAAAAGCAAGGATGAAACAAAAGCTTACTGCAATGATATTTATCATCCTTATGGTTGTAGAAAACCAAGCTTTATAGCAGAAAACTCAGCCAAAGAAAATCACTCCTAACTAGCCGAAAAAGTGCACCAGGGTTAGTAGTTTGTTAGGGAAAAGTTGTGGTCGATTCCTAGCATTAGTTTAGGAGTTATCTAGGGTTAGAGAGTTAGTTTTTGTATCCCTAATGAATGTAAATTAGTTTTGTAAAATAAAAATGTTTTAGTGGATGAAATAGGAGGCCTCAATGAGGCAAGAAATCCTAGGGCTCAAGGAACAACTTCCAAGTGAGAGAACTTCAAAACTTGAAACTTTCACGTTTACCAATGCAATGTTTTATTTCTCCAATGCAACGACTAGTGCCTTTGATTATGGGTTAATGGGGTCAAAAGGAAAGAGTTAGGGCTACATCCTCCTTGGGGGTATAAATTCTCTTATTCCCCAAGGCAAGCAACCTAGCTAGGGTTTTAAACTAAGGGGTGCAAGCAGTTATAATTCCTTAGAAAATCCTTGTAAACAATAATTATATGCTTGAAATTATGATGGAGCTAAAGTAGGGGTGTATGCACTTATACTCCCTACCTAGTCCTAGCAAAATCAACCTTGAGCTTGAATTAGAAATGATAGCAATAAGTAAAAAGCCTAATCAATCCAATAGCAACAAGATAAACCATAAGATGGCAAGATCATGATAGGTCGGCTCATGATGAGACCTCCTATCCTCCAACTAACCCTTTAAGCATTCACAATCATTTTATTCTTGTGGGTCCCCCTTTTCTTACAGAGAACCGTTTCATTTCTTTCTCAGGGGATCCTTGTATGAAGTATCTAGTAACACTTACTAAATTTCATTCTTGGTAAACCCACAAAATGTTGCGAGTGTTGTATGGACTGTCAGATTTCTGTTGAATGTAGCGAGACGTCCTACTTGAGATGCATTGATGCAATCAATAGAGGAAATGAAGCTCTTTATGCTCTAATCTTTCAAATTGATGTTCTTTACTCAATCCTTATAGTTTTTTTGCTTAATTTCCAACCGTGGATAGTTAAATCAAACTAAAACTAAGCAAATACTTGCTTGTATATGCAAGCCAATATCTACTTATGGATCAACATATTCACCTGTAAGCAATTGAATCTACATGCGACCATTCCCTTCCACATGCAATTATGATGCAAAATATGGGCTATAACACTCTAATGCTATAGGTTGTGTAGCATGTTAATTTTGTAGAGAATTTGGAATCTAGCTTATGCATGTTGTTATGAAAAGATGTACAAAAATACAAGGAAAATATAATTCTTGATGTGAAATAGGTACACTAGATTTAAAAGTGATAGTTTTAGGGTTAAAATATCTACATATTTGATTAATTTTTCTTTGGTTCCTTCCCCAACTGTTCTAAGAGTAACATTCAACATGGAACATGCAATGAACCTTTTATGATTGACATTGGTAACTATCTTTGGGAGTGGCTTGGAACCTTGTCAGAGACTTGTATATTTAATTTGATGTGACAAGATCAAATAAATGCTCACTATGCATAATATACCTATAGAAATGAGTTTATGACTAGTTTAGGGCATTGACTATGGTTTAATGGCACTCCTTATGAGGATGGTCAAAGTTAGCTCATAATGATGATTCATACTTGCTATAGAAACCTATATCAAAGAATGTTTTATTGTTATGGGAATTTTATTCTCATCGAGAGGGAGCTTGGGAAGGGTAGATCAACTCTTTCTCTAGTTTAGTGTTTTCATTGAGGAGAATCCCAAGGAAGGGTCAGCTAACCCTTCCTCAAGCATAATATTGCGAGTCGGTGTGGATCTCATGCAAGTTTTAGTTGACCCTTCCTCGAGCATAGTATTCTTGTTGAGGGGAACTCGGGTAGAGGTTAGTTGACCCTTCATCTAGATTAACTTTATCATCAAGGGGAGCTTAAGGAAGGGTTGGTCGACCCTTCTTTGAGCATATTATTTACATATATGGGGATCCTAGGAAAATGTCGATAGATTCTTCCTTGAGCATAATATTATTGTCAAGCGAGATCCCGAGTAAAGGTCAACTAACCCTCCCTCTATATTAGTTTTCTTATCAAGGGGAGCTCGGGGAAAGGTTGGTTGACCCTTCCTGCAGCTTAGTATTTTAGTAGTGAGGGGGCCTTGGGAAGGGTTGACTAACCGTTCCTTGAGCATAGTATTCACATCAATGGGGATCCTAGGGAAAGTTTGACCGACCCTTCCTCAAGCATAGTATTCTTGTTGAGGGGAGCACAGGGAAGGGTCATCTGACACTTCCTCTATATTAGTTTTCCCCTCTAGGGGATCCCAAGGAAGGTTCCATTGATCGTTACTCTAAAATAGCTTTCTCATTGAGGGGAACCCAAGGAGGGTTTGAGCATAGTATTCTCATAGATGTGGATCCCAAGGAAGGGTCGACTGACCCTTCATTGAGCGTAGTATTATTGTAGATAGGGATCCTAAGGAAGGGTCGACTAATCCTTCTTCTATATTAGTTTTGTTGTCAATGAGATCTTGTTGAATGATCAAACAAATCTTCCTCTAGCTTAGTACTCTTATTAAGGGGGATCCCTATGAAGGGTTGACTGACCCCTCATCAAGAATAGTATTCATGTTGATGGAGATCTCATGGAAGGTTTGACCAAATATTTCTTGAGCATATTGTTCTGGTTAAGGGGTGTTGACGCTTAAAATCGCAATGATGAATATTGCTCGCAAATGATTTCTAAGCTCTATTACTTATTTATAATAATAATAATAAACTAGTAGGTGGAACCCCCTTGTAGACTAGTGGCGCTATGATGGATGTGTTACACTTATATTTTTGTTTGTTGTTATAATGATGCCAACATAGTCTTATACAATTGATGATTCAAGTCATGGTTCTAATCATTATGGCAACATAAGATGGTTGGTTGAAGGTGTTATGGCTATATGGTTTTGATAGTCACTCACAACTTATGGAAGTACTATGGATAAATGGATTATTTTTTACAGGTGTTATGTTTATGCATTAAACATTGTTGATTATTTTATATATGATTTCATGCAAAAGGATGATATGAGAGCTAAAAACAAAAAAAAAAAAAACTATGGACAAGCCCTAAGGTTATATGTGATTGACACAAAAGAAGGGTGTATAGACCTAGTTGCTAGACTTATGCACTTTGATTAAAGGTTACGTGTGAGGCATATATGGTAATGTTATAGCATATGTTTGTTGTTAAAAGTTTTGACATGACTTGGGGTGGCGCACTATGTAATGGATATAGCAATGGGATATTTGTTTGAATTAATGGTTGATGGTATCATGGATTGTATGGCTTGTATGTTGCATTGAATAGGGCTGGGGAAGGAAGCGACGTGCATTTACTGCAGGTCACTCAAACAACCCTCAAGCCCGTCACCCTAGCCATACTTGCATTTGGTTTTTCGCTCAGGTGGTTGTTGGTGCTCTGTGATTTATGGTTGTGAAAGGAAAATACAGTCCAATTCTCTCCCTCAAGCAAGCTTTTCCAGGTATGGTTCCTTTATTTTCCATCCATGATGGTTCCTCTGTGTTGTGAATCGATTTTTGGCTCAGAATTGCATGAGGTATGTGTTTTTCTTAAGATTTCGACTGTGTATCAGTGTTGTGCTTATGGTTTCATTTGTGAATACTCTATACTGTTGGCATTTTAAATAAAAGGAATGGATTTTCCTGTTGTGTGTAGCCTGTGCATTGGTTTATTAGTTAAAACATGTTCGGTCAACTTGGGGTTTTAATCTGGTTCTCTGTGGAAAATTATAATTATGGTGTAGCAAGATCTGAGTTTTGGTGCGTGGGTTTTACAACCAGTCTTGGTGTTAAGTTGTTGTCACTCCTTTTCGTCTGGGTGGTTGTTATGTTTCGTTCATTCGGGTTGCGATGCAGACTATTAAGAGTTGCACCATTCTTTCTTTGTTTTGGCCAAGCCCAAGCTTTCTTTTGTCATGGCATTGCCATCACTATCATTGTGGCTGGAAAACATTGTACAGTCGGGTTGTTAGCATCACCCATAATTTTAAATGGAAGCTTGTATAGTTTTGGTTGGCCACAGGTTGTGTTTGGGCATTCTCTTCACAATATTTTAAGCGTTCGCTTCCTCTCGTCTCCATTGGATGTGGCTGACTGTTATGTTTTGGTAACCCTCACTGTCAAGATTTTTAAAAGGTTATGTCTCTGTGGTGAATTTGGAAAGGGCACGGGCTCTCTGTTTCTTCAAAGATTATTCCTTGATTATCTGTTGTTACTTCTCTGTGATAAATTAAAAAAAAGAAAAAGAGAGAGGCATGAGTGATTTGTGTTTTCGAAGACTCTTCCTTGATTGAGCCATCTCTTATTATCTCTTTGCAATAAAATTTTAAAAGGGCATGAACTATTTGTGTCTCAAAGACTATCTCATGTGGTTGAGCTATTTGTTGTTACCTCCTTTGTTGTGTTAAACCTTAACACAATCTTGGTCTCATTTCAATCTTGTCAAGAGTAAAAGAGACACTTGTGTGTGCTCGACTCTGTTTCTCCTCGGGCACGACTTAGTTCTGTCTCTTGTTGGGAATTTATTTTAAACGAAGTCTGTACACGAATCTCAAGCTCATATTTGCATGTTATTGGTTGAATGTTGTTTTGAATCAAGACTTATGCTGATTATGTTAATAAACGCATGTGTATGATTGAATCGGGGCCCGATTATGAGTTTTAATGACCAGTGGATGGTGTCAAACAGTGTTGGAAAGTAGACAGTTAGTGGTTAATACTAGGCCTATTCTTATTTGAGTTTAAGAAATAAATATTGGATGTGGATGGTTGGAATCACTGTGTATATTTCTATTTGGTTTTAAAAGGAAAACAGGTTTAGCATTGGAATATGAAAGACCGTGGCTCGAAGGGTTATAATGTTGTTATGAAATTGGAAATGATGTTATTATGAATGATGTATATATATTGTATAGATGCAAGGGCTTCTATAATTGAAGTATTTTGGGCATCTAAATTGTTTTAAGTCAACAAGCATTCTGTAAATAAGGGACACTTAAATCGTTTTGGTTTTAAAAGTGAATGCTTATTGGATTATGGGGATTGAACAGAATTATGGTTGTTGTTTGATTTGATTTATTTTTTATGAACAATATCCATATTATTCCCTCTCATACTATCACTTTTTCGCTCATTATACCCCCCTCATGATCCCAATTTCATTTTTACACGCCCTGTTTTATAAAAAAAATTAAAAACTATGTATAACATTGACAAAAGATACGGTACATAAATAGGTGGCAAATGATATTTTTAGTATTGATTGCACAGTTAAATTATTTACTGAATTGTTGAGCAGTACTCGTGTTCTTTTTTTTTGACTTTAACGGTTATGGGAAATTGATATTAAAAAATGGCAAAAGACTGCCCGTGATTACAGTCAAACAGAATCTACTGACACTTCATTTCCTGGGTGCCTGGGATCAGGCCAGAGCTCCCTGGATACAGAGCACACGAGCTGACATAAGGTTCTATAGTTCTTCGGAGAGATAGAGATATAGCACCGATCGACGCATCTGCAGCAACAGCCAAGCTCGGCTTCTTCAGAGCTTCAAACACAGCACAATGATTATCCTGGGATTCAACGCAGCTTGAGAGATACCATCTGGATCGAAATGTGCCAGTCTTCGGTGGATATGGCTGAGACTAAGCCTTGCTTCCGAGCCTCACTAAGAAGCCCTTAATATCTACTCAACGATTCGTTGGTTCCAGCAGCAGGGGGGGAGGAGCCTGGCAGAGAGAGGAAAGAAAGAGGACGCTCTCCTAATGGACTCCAGCATCCACAGTCGAGACCCTGCTTGCCTGAGGGAGAATGCAGAGAGATCCTG
>ML806792.1:40287-54055 GCA_009831015.1 Picea engelmannii | reverse complement strand
TTGAAATTTCTTGACATTTTTGGGACTTTTAGACCCTGGCGCCCCTGCCCTAGTATCACCAGTGCGCCATCGCTTCTTGTAGCCCTACACAGAGTGCTATAACGCTCTTTTCCCTTGGCAACAGAGCGCCAGCCCCCTTTGGCTCTTCACCTTGTCACACTCAGCATTGTTGCTCGATATAAACTTCTTCCTCAATATCACCATTGTGAAAGGTTGTATTTACATCCATCTGATGTAGTTTCCAACCCATGGATGTAGCTAGTGCAATGATAGTATGGATGTAAGTGTATCAGGCTACTGGAGAAAAAGTCTCATCATAGTCAACTCCCTCTACTTGTGAGAATCCTCTGGCTACAAATCTCACTTTGTATTTCTCGACACTTCCATCAGCTGCATGCTTGATTTTATAGATCCACTTGGAAATCAGACTTCCCTGTTGGTCTTAGAACAATATCCCACACATCATTCTTCAAGATGGACTGGTATTCTCCTATCATGGCATCCTGCCATACTTGCTGACCTACTGCTTCTCCATGACAAGAAGGCTCGGTATCGATGATGTGGCTCATGGCTTAAAAATAGCTTGAAAATCTCTTTGGTCTCTTACTCTCTCAGAATGTGCCTTGAGGAGTTGCATGGTCCTCTGTCTCTTGCAGATTTTTTCGAGCCCATGCATGCCTTTTATGGCCTACTGCAATGCCTCTGGGGACATGAATTGGAGTAACCGGATCAATTGGATCAACTGGATTGACTAGATCAATGGTTGTCTCCCTCTAAACTACTAAAGGGGGAGAAGGTACTATTTCTTCCTTCCTGTTAAACATATTGACTCCCTATGAGTCAATTGGCTCCCTCTGAGGTTTGAAGGATAGACATCTTCCTTTTTCTGTGTTGCTAACCTAGAGATATCTCATGTCTTCTTAGGTCCTTTACTGTCTCTACAGTATTTTGATGGCATGTGTACTAGGATAATAACCAAGATGGCCTCCCATTGGGATAACAACCAAAATGGCCTCTTGTACTAGAAAAATAATCAATCAAGAAAAATTTGGACTCCCATACCAGGGATAATGGTCCAATTCATGAGGTCTCCCACACCAGGGATAATACCCTTCACTATCAAAATGCAATCAACTACAGGTTAATGATTAAATCAATTAAGGAATATAGTACAACAACTTACCCTAGTCTACAGTCATCCTGAATCTTGTATTTGTTCTTCCTGAGAAAGGTTTAGAGGAATTAATCCTCATCTCTCATGCCTTCCTCTTTCTGAGGTGGGTCTGGATCAATTTTAGCGGTGGCATCATATTGTCTTCCTTTCTTTTGGGTATGACAATTTCTCACAAAGTGTCCATACTTGTCGCATCTGAAGCACTGGATCTTTGACATGTATTTTCTATGATCATAACCTGAAGTTGATGAAGTCTTCTCGTCTTTGAATGTTTGCATGAAGTTTATTTTATTTCTTCCTCCTTTCTTTGTACGAAGTGAAAGAGCATGATTGTCATCATGATGGGAGTATTCTACTCCTCTAGCTATAAGTCTGATTTCTTCTTGGGTACGGTCTGTCCACCGACGATCAAAAGTAGGTAGTTTTTCTCTTTCACTGATACTTTGAAGAAATGGTTCCCAATGTTTTGGAAGATTATTGAGAGTGGTCAAAATAAGTTCTCTATCTGATATGATTTCTCCAATGACACCTAGTTGGTCTCTGATCTCTAATATCTTCACAAAGAAGGCAGCAATGGTGTCACCTTTTGTCATCTTAATATTTTGAAGATGGCCCTTCAATGTAAGAGCTTTGAGTGTGTTTTCAATCTCAATCATATTATTCAATGCTTCATACATTTCATAAGTTCTCTTCAGGTTGGCAATACGAGGCAGGAGATGATCTCTTATTGAGTAGATGCTTATCTTCCTTGCCTTGACGTCATCTTCCTTCCTTTATTCCTTTTATTTATTGGTATCTTTCTCTAGTAAGGATTTTTGTATTGTCCACAATAGATCTTCCTCCTCAAGAGTGATCTGAAGTCTTGAATTCCAGGAACTGAAGTTGCTTGATCCATCAAGACTATCTTCCAACAAGGTTATGTTCATCATGTTCTTTAGATTCTTCACAAACCCTTACCAAATGGGATAGGAAACCTAATGCCTAGGCTAGGGTAGCAAGCTTAAGTTTCATTGGGCTTATGACTACCAACAATAAGCCTTGAAAGTCAAAATAACACCTCATTCAATGAGCTGTAGAAACCCTAAATCTGAATTTTCTGCAGAAAATTGCGAAACCCTAGGGCCAAAAATCCAAAATGCTTTGAAATGTAATCTAAAGCTTGATGGAGGTGCGATGAAGGAGGTCGTACACTCTTGTCCAATTTTTAGCCCCAATGTCCAAGTATAAAGTGCTGAAATTACTCAAAAGGAGAGGGTCGTACGAAATTGCAGAAAACCCTAGAGGGACGTACAATTCTGCAAAAGAGGACGACAACTGCTAGAAAGCTTGTGCAATGGTTTCTTCAAGACCTATGCTCTGATACCATGTTGAATTTTTACTAAGCTAGGCTCAAGCATGAGGTTTATTTCATTTTAGAATTTACTTGAACCCTAAACAAATGCAACTACACCATTCACAATTGCTGCAATAACCAATATCATAAGAGGAAATACCATGCACAAGCACACAAGAAATGTCCTAGGAAACCCTTCTACTCAAGGGAAGAAAACCCAACAATCCTTTGTTGTATTCTTCAAGAGAAATACCTCCCACACCATAGACTTAGCACAAAAAACTGTGCTCTCCAAAACCAAGAAGCTAGCACCCAAGAGAGGTGCGCACTTCAACCTTAGAAGATGTACTTACTGAAATTTTCAAAATGACAAGTGACTTGTGTGTGTTGTGTGTTTCCTCAATGGGGAAATTACCTTTATTTATACTAGACTCGACAGACCAAAAGTGGTATCCATTGGCACAACAGGGTCGACCTCAATAACTTAGAAAATAATTAATTATTACAACAAACATTGATTATCTTTCACATATGGTGGAGCCGACCTGTACCCTTTACATCAAAATTAGGGTTACATGTAAATCTTACTCTTAGAAAATATAGAAATGGATCTCACACACCCACTAGTTCTCAGCCACTAGGGGCAAGTCCACCTGTGCTCAACCACAGGGACGTCCTACTGAACATGTCTTTATCTCATTGATTCACACATGAGAATCATCTAGAGTACCACATCGTCTCAACTCTCTACATAGAGGAGAATGATACACCCATCACATGGGCACCTTCACCCCTCAGAAGGGTACATATTGTTTCATCTCAAACGACACACCCATCTCATGGGAATCCTCACCCCACACAGGGGCATACACATCGATACATCCATCTCATGGGCATCCTCACCCCACACAGGGGCACACAACGTTCCATCTTATTCTTAGAGAGGAATGCCACACCTATCTCATGGGCACACCCAACTCATGGGATCCCTCACAGGTTGTCTCACTCATTATCAGAGGAGAACAAGTCCTGGAGGATGTCTCAAAAAGCTGTAATCATCAACATCTTTCTCCAACATAGTATACTTGTTAAGGGGGATCTTAGGGAAGGGTTGATCGACCCTTGCTTCAACATAGTACTCTCATTGTAGGGTATCCTGGTGAAAGGTAGGTAGATCCTTCCTCCAACATAGTATTCATGTCACAGAGGAGACAGGGGAAGGGTCGACCAATGCTTCCTAAAGAACAATATTCATGTCATGGGGTAGCTCAAAGAAAGTTTGACCAACTGATTCGAAAAGATCTTTTAACGATAATGGTTGAGTTATTAAAGCATGATTTATTTTACCATTTAGGAAACTAATGAAAGACGAAGAATGAAAGAGGAAACATAGCAGCCATTAAGCAATATAAAGATCTGTAAATAAGCATGAAGAAAAACAAACCATAAACACCAAAGTGATAACGGAGTTCGACAATCTTGCCTATGTCTCTGGGCCTTTGTCTTAGTGGGTGAGGCTTTCTTATTTCTGTTTGAAGCTTTAAAAGTACATCATAACAGTTCCAAAAAGATTACAAACTGATCTGGTCTTGTTCTACCAGATCTCAAGAACCCAACAAAACTGACGGCACTGAAAACGGATGAATGGAGCTCCCAGAAATGGCCTGCAAAGGTGCTCTCCTCAATGGCTTCCCTGCATAAAAATGGCTTTGCCTCAACAATTCATCAACATTTTCCTGATCTGAACCTCCCTTAATGGATTCAAGATCCTTTGGTTTATATAGGCATAAATTTGGTAACAAATTCCCAACTTCCCCCCAAGATCTGGCCTAAAAAAGGGCCCAAGATCCTCAAAAAATGGATTAAATCTCCCAAATCTGGCTAATAATCCGCTAAAATCTTAATACATAGTTTTAAAACCTACTTATTGAAAATAATAGGGCGCAACCCCTTTTTTGCAGGCTCCTGTTCACCTGGGCGCTCTACATGTGGCCCCGGGCTAGCTGGCGCGCTGACCTCTTTGTCTGATCCTATCTCCTGGTCACATTAAATGGTCATGTAGCCGCAGGCTATGCATCCACACACTCTAAATGTTAGCCCCCTCAGTCAACGCTCCTGGTTATGCGCCCTAGTTGGCGGGCTAGCCCGACCGACCAACTCGAACCCCACATAAATTCACACCAATCAATGAAGACCAAGGTCATATGCGACTAGGGTTGAGCCAAAATGCCATTCAAAAATGTGCGCCAATACAAAAGAGGTAGTGGTCATATGATGTGGTCTTGTGGTAAGTGTTTTGATCCGGGGACAAACTCCACAAAGGGCCACACCACAACACATCCGCGCCATACATCAATGAAGGATCACATGGTATTGGTTCTATGGGAAGTGTGTCGGGGGTTGGGGCTCGGCCCCAACCCTTTAATCCGCCATTCAATAGTTTAATCACATTCAAATAAAACTTTTGAATGTAGATTATTAAGTATCACCGTGGGTGGGCTAGTGGCCCAGACCTACCCAAAATGTTTCGACCCGGACCAGAGGTCACGGGTTCGACTCCCCGGGAGTCTAAACAAATTTTTCCCAATTGTCAAATGGAGGGGTGCCACGTGGCACCACATTATTCTCCCAAATAATCTTCCACGTGTCAAAACCAGATTCGACCACCTGTCTGTCGATGTGTCTCTCCAGTCAGCATCCACTGTACCTGCCATGTCAGTGCCACGTGTCGTACAGACTATACAAACTTGCCACATCAGTTGTACGGATGTGCCACGTGTCACACCCTGACTTGTCCACATGTACCTACCTAGTCAACGCTTGTCCATGTCAGCATGCCAACACGCCCTGCCACATCATTCATATGGTCATAGGGATTTTACAGTCAGCTTCCACGTCAGCACTGTATAGACTATACTGAGAGTACAATCAACATCTTTTTTTTGCCTATTTGCCAAAACGACCAGATCACGATATCTTGGTCATACGACGTCTGATTGAGCCCGTTCAAGTTGTGTTGGGTTCGTATCGACAAGGCCTACGCACATGTTTGTTTTGAAGATATTCTGAGCACTTTGATTTTTAGGCCTTTCTGGACCCCATCTTGGCTCTAGGATCCATTCTGGATCACACCTCCCCACTAAATACCTTTTGGTCCTCCAAAAGGTTACAAAATTACTGATTACATACTCATAAGGATAAAACAAAACACTATGCTATATAAAATGATGTTATAACAGGTCATCATTACAACATGTGTGATTACATTAATGGAAGCAAAATACAATGAAGATGTGACATCCACTTCTGGCAAAACCAAGTGACTGTTTTCTTTCCTTCATGGTGTTCCTCTTGCTTCATTGGTAATGCTTCTTCCTTTGTGAGTACATGCACAATCCTTTTTTCCTTCTTTGGACGAAGCTCCAGATTAATCTTCCAACATTTAGCCTTTTGATGTCCACCCCCGTTGCAATAAGTGCAGTGGTTTTTCGGCATCCAGACTTGTTTGCCCTTCTCTTTCTTCCATTGTGGAGTTGAGTCTTTATGTCGTGTCTCTTTCCTGGTTGACATAAACTTCCTGTACAAAGATTGTCTCTTCCAACACTTGGCAACACAATGCTTGGGTGAATGATAAAACATACAATGATACATATTCCACAAGTTTTGGATTACATGATTATGTTTTTTATAATCAAAAAGAGATTTTCAACAACCATGACCATTATACATGTCTTCCTAATCTTCACTTTTCTTTGGAGATGAATTGCATACACTATCACCATCATGGAGTGATACGCCATCACCTTTTGTGAATTGATCCCGTAATGACTTAAGCTGGTCATTTGAAGCATCACTTGCTTCCAAGGTTTTGGAGAATTCTGCAATATCCACTTAGAAATATCCCAATCCTAAATAACGAGGTCTTTTCACAATCTCAATGGGATTAACGATACCTTGGTCCTTATTTCCATGGCCCTTTCCTACATAACCCATCTTGGTTAACAATTTCAAACCTATACCTCTTATATGTTTTTCAAATGCACCAAAAGAACCATCTTGATGGGAACAATGTGAAATAGATGAATGACTTCCACTGCATACCTCAGAATTTTTTTCTGAATTGGATGTAGACGAAACTTCCTTCAATTCTTCTTCGCTTTTGTCGTTCTTTGAAGCTTTATCTTGAACCGATCTCTTTCGTTCCAAGTAATCTTCATACAACACTTTCACCATCTCTGACATGACAAAGAGAGTTTTTCGCATATCCTTCTCATCTTGAGAAAGTCCCTCTTTAGATGCCATTTTCTCAACTGAGATGAGTTTTTCCTTGGTAAATATGCAAACTCTAAAACCAACCGTCAACTAGCTCTGATACCACTTGATCTGAAAAGATCTTTTAACGACAATGGTTGAGTTATTAAAGCATGAGTTATTTTACCATTTAGGAAACTAATGAAAGAGGAAGAATGAAAAAGGAAACATAGTAGCCATTAATCAATATACGGATATGGAAATAAGCATGAAGAACAATAAACCATAAACACCAAAGTGATAATGGAGTTCGACAATCTTGCCTACGTCTCCGGGCCTTTGTTTCAGTGGGTGAGGCTTTCTTATTTTTGTTCAAAGATTTAAAATTAAATCATAATAGTGCCAAAAGGATTACAAACTGATCTGGTCATGTTCTACCAGATCTTAAGAACCTATAAAAACTGACGGCACTGAAAACGGATGAACGGAGCTCCCAGAAATGGTCCGCAAAGGTGCTCTCCTCAATGGCTTTGCCTCAACAATTCATCATCATTTTCCTGATATGAACCTCCCTCCATGGCTTCAAGAGCCTTTGGCTTATATAGGCCTGAAGTTGGTAACAAAATCCCAACTTCCCCCTAAGATCTGGCCTCAAAAAGGGCCCAAGATCCTCCAAAAATGGATTAAATCTCCCAAATCTGGCTAATAATCCATTAAAATCTTAATACATAGTTTTAAAACCCACTTATTGAAAATAATAGAGCGCAACCCCTTTTTCGCATGCTCCTGGTCATTTGGGCGCCCTCCATGTGGCCCCAGGCTGGTTGGCGCGCTGGCCCCTTTGTCTGATCCTGGCTCCTGGTCACATTGCATGGCCATATGGTCACGGTCTATGCATCCACGCGCTCTAACTGTTTGCCCCCTCGGTCGACGCTCTTGGTTATGCGCCCTAGTTGGCGGGCTAGCCCGACTGACCGACGCTAACCCCACATAACTCCACGCCATTCGATGAAGACCCGGGTCATATGCGATATGGTGGCATGCGACTAGAGATGAGCCAAAACGCCATTCAAAAACGCGCGCCAATACAATGGAGGCAGTGATCATATGATGTGGTCATGTGGTAAGTGTTTTGTGCTGGGACTAAACTCCACAAAGGGCTACACCACAACACATTCATGCCATACATCAACGGAGGGTCACATGGTATTGGTTCTATAAAAAGTGCGTCGGGTGTTGGGGTTAGGCCCCAGCCCTTTAATCCGCCATTCAATAGTTTAATCAGATTCAAATAAAACTTTTGAACGTAGACTATTAAGTAGCACCATGGGCGGGCTAGTAGCCTGGCCTTGCCCAAAATGTTCCGACCTGGAGCTGAGGTCACGGGTTCGACTCCCTAGGAGTCCAAATTTTTTTTTCCCAACTATCCAATGGAGGGGTGCCATGTGGCACCACATTATTCACCCAAATAATCTATCACGTGTCAAAACTAGATTTGACCGCCTGTCTGTTGATGTGTTTGCCCAGTTAGCATCGATTGTACCTGCCATGTGTTGTACAGACTGTACGGACTTACCACATCAGTCGTACGTATGTGCCACATGTCACCTTTACAGTGGTGACACATGTCACACCCTAAATCGTCCACCTATACCTGTCCTGTCAGCGACAATGTACCCTGCCACATCAAATGTATGGCCATACAGCCTGTACAATCAGTTGCCATGTCGGCACTGTATCGATTGTACAATTAACATATTTTTTTTACCTGTTTTCCAAAACGAACAGATTGCGATATCTTGGTTATACAATGTTCGTTTGAGCCCGTTCAAGTTGCGTTGGGTTTGTATCGACGAGACATATGCACACGACTGTTTTGAAGAGATTCCAAACACTTTGATTTTTAGGCCTTTCTGGACCCCATCTGAGCTCCAGGATCCATTCTGGATCACCAACTCTTCCTCAAGATTAATAGCAACATAGAAGGGATTCTTGTGAAGAATTAACCGATTATTATTCAACTTAATATGCATATATTTTATATTTAATATTGTTGAATAATGAATTAAAAAAAGAATACTTTAGAGAAGTTTTGCACTTGATTTTTTTTTACAAGGATGTTAATCTCATGCATGAATCTTATGCATTGTTTATTGCAAGTACAACGGGTCTAAATAGCTAAGTAGTTAACTTACATCATGGATATCACTTTTAAAAAAAACTTAGAATGTTTTGGTTATAGTTATGCTTATCATTCATTCAACTCCCTAATATGGATATCACTTTTTAAAGAAACTTGGAATGTTTTGGCTATAGTTTTGCTTATCATTCATTCAACTCCCTAATGACTAATGACTTGGATTGCCCATTCATTACATTCAAAGTTTTAAACACATTAGTAAAAATAAAGAGCTTCTTATTGCCTATTAGCTTCTTATGATCTTTTTAGCATTAAATCATTCATAATCAATAAAAACAAAAAACAATTATAACATCTTCTCAATAAGTTTTTTTTAACATCTAAATTTGATATCGAATAAAATTATTTTCAATAATTTAACAACATTAGTTGTGTATATTTTTTTGTTACAAATCCAAATGGTCGTTAGAATGCAATTACAAGTTTCAATCATATTTTTATGAATTATATTACTTTACTAAGAACGTTGAAATGTCTTACTTGGGGCCATGCTCATTTTGCATTCAATATTACTCATTGGAATACATTAAATATTTGTTTTTAGTAAATGACCATTTCCCCCACAATGACTTGATGTACACATTCAAGATATTATAAGTTATAATACAAAGAATAGTGTCAAGAATAAGGAACTAACTATTGATGATTAGTTTCTTAGTTTCCATTGAGCATGGAATATTTCATATAAATAAATCAAAAAATAATTTCAACATGTACATATTAAGTTTTGGTCAACTTTGGAATTTTGTGTTTGATGGTATCAATTTGTACAATTTGAGCGCATTGGTTGTGTATATTTCCTTTTGTTATAAAACCTAGTAGTTCTTAGAAATCAATTACTAGTTTGAGTAAAATTCTAATGGTGTGCCTTTCTATTCCCCGTGATGCCAATCATATAATGGAAAACTCATGTCTGGTATAAATATGGTGTGTCTTTCTATTTCACATGATGCCAATCATATAATGGAAATCTCCTATCTCGCATAAGTAAGAGGATTTTTTATTAACTTCTATTATCAATGTGATTATATAAGAGATGTTCAAATATGTTATGATGTGTTGTTACTTGGACAAATTCATTGTTGAAGTGGGTTGAACATGAATTTAGATTTTCATGAATTGTTAATAAAATATTCATTGTTTCAAATTGTTTATTTCTTCACTTAAAATATTCAAGGAAAGTGTCACTAGGCTCCTCAAATTGAAGTACTAGCTATGCTTTATAATAAATTTAAAACTTTCAAATGTAAACCATTTTTATTTTGACAAAAAATGTCCATGCCTATTCCATGCTATGCTTTTTGTTTTTTTAACTAGTTATTGTTCACAAATTAATGCCTATTTTGTATTCCATTTACCTTGTTAGCAAGGCCACATTAATGTATGAAACATATTTATATCAAAGTAAAAATACAAGAAAATAGTTGAATATATCTAGTACATTGAATAATTTTCTTTGATAGGTAAAAATGATTTTTATTAATACAAAATATACATACATTTTGGCAAATATAGACCTAATAATCAGGTATTGGTAATGTGTGTCCATGAAGATATTAAATTCTAGCCATGATCGAACTTTAAGATTTGAACATCTATAATACATATTTCCTTCCAATCACTTGCTACTTCAACATTCTAAACTCTTATATTATGTTGAGAAAAGTATGATCATTTAATTGATCTCGACACTTGCAACCTACATTCACTAATATGTCATGTGAATAGGGCAAATGAACAATATTTATATGACTTCTTAGTTCCTTCAACTTTATCTTATTAACTTGTACTAACAAATCCCCACTACAATCATCACTTTATCCAAAACTGTTGGGGTTTTGAAAACTCTTGTTTATAATGCCTCTTTAATACTTAGAAAGTTGTTGCATTCAACACAATACTTGTATTATAGCTAGTGTTAAGGATAGTTAATAAAATAAAATAGATACTCTTTCTTTTGCATCGATGCAATATATACATAAGAGTATATTTGGTCCTTTCAAAGCTTTATGTCATGCGGTTTTGCAAAAAAATAAAATTTGAAGTTAGGTTTACAATGTTGCATATTGAAGAGAAAATTTTAGATGCAATCAAACTTATTAGCCACACAACTTCATTGTTGATATATCTTAAAGAGAGCATGCACTATGAAGGAATAACCTCTGGAAAAAACTTTGTGATGGGAATATTGAAAGGCTTTGGATTGAACATTAACAAGTTGGGGCTAAAGAAGAAGACAATGCAGCCCAAAACTAGTTGCCAAATATTTGTTGGGTCGCTCTTGAAGAGAAGGCTACTCAGATACTTAGGGACATGGACTATGGGTGTTATACATTGTATGACACTTTGCCTCTTTTAGTCATAGTGAATAATGCATATGTACTTTCGATTTCCTATAGTATGTATTGAAAACTATTTGTTTAAATGTGCTAGCTTTGGATCTTTTGAAATTAATGTGACTGCACACCAAAAAATTCAAATCATGCATGCCAAGATCTGTATTGGAGAAATCATCACTTCCTGTATGTATCTTTACTCCCAACGTTTGGAAGTTTCTTAATTTATTTATCATAATCAAGTACTTTAAGAGTCTTAATTCTCTTGAATGTATTACCAGACACTAATAACCAACGATGTAACTAAGGACCATGACATTGAGCTAAAAGTTGAAAGTTTCTACTAGAGGTTACTGTAAAATAGGCTTCTTGTTTTAGACAAACTTCTTTTTTAGGGATCATCATTCTCTCTCGTTGTTGAGAAGCTTCCGAAATTATAATTTTTGGTCAAGGATGATTGTGCTAAAATAACAATCTTTAAAAGTTGTGAACATTGGATTGGTAAGGACATACTGTAGAGCTTAAGATAAAATCAATATTTTTTTGTTTCCATCACTTATAAGCAATGAACTGAAGCATGACAAATTTGAACGCTTATATATATTTTTGAATAGATTGTAATAAAAAAAGGCTATGATCGAATGGGATAGCTTTACAATACAAATTTTGTGTAGGATGAATCCAGATTGCAAAGCTATCATCCTCCTATCAAAGAGATGAGAGGAAGGATTCCAACAATTTTTCCTATAGTAACTCATTTTTACAGTTTCCTAACTGCAAGAACAAATTCTTACAAATTGCTTAGTAAAATGCAAAAACATATCTAATTACTACTTTTGATGAGTTCTCCCCCCCCTCCCCCCCTCGCCAACCCCCACCAAATAAACAGTGTAAACAAGGTGGAGTCCAAAGTTGGTTGATAACCCAAAATGATATTTGATTTTGCATCTTTCTCTCTTCATTATTGACTTGATTTCCTCCCCCTTTTTAACAGATAAGAGGGATGAGAACCTTTCTTTAGGATTTCAGCAAAAGAAGGATATTCATATGTTTTGGGTGAGTGCATAAGTTGTATCGAGGGTTTAGAGAGAGGGTCATGTTCCCTTCCATCCTCCTCATCTTTTGTAGCTTCCTTTTCTCCCTCTTTTTCTTCCTCTGCTTCCTCTTCTTTTGTTCCTATTTCCTCTTCTTTTTTTCCTTCTTCCTTTTTCTAAAGTAGTTATAATTCTTGCCTCATATGGGGTCTCTTCTATTTTCTTTGATACATTATCCTCCAATTTCACTTGGGCCTAAAACGATATTGATCTAACTTTAGGATCTAAAGGGATCTTTAGTGGATCTTGCTCAACCCTTTCCTCTTCCACTTCATCTGGATCTTCAAGAAACTCGAATATATTGTTGGAAGGGATGGATGGGGTAGATTAGTATATTTTTATGGTTTGTGGCCCCTTGGATTTTTGATTCATATGAATTTTGGATGCTTGCTTGAAATATTCCCATTTCATTTCATTACATATATTTAGAGACTACTTTGTCAGTGTGGGTGGGGGTGGATTTATTGGATTCTTGGGAAACTCTTTGAAAAATTTCCATACTTGTGGCAAGTATTGCAATTGAAAGGAATTTGATCATAGTCTAGGGTTTGAATATGGCTTCATCCCTTGATATTGATTTACACCGACTCTAGAAGGCCCTTCTCTAGATTGATTTCTACATAAATTCTAGCACAATAATGAATATAAGCTCGGTCAATATAATGATCCAACTTGTCTCCAATGTATTTTGAGAGTGGATTAATCCCAAAAGATAATGGGGATTTATGAAATATTGACCCACATAGGGGAAACCAATATTTCCATATCTAGATCAAAGTCAAGGGTCTAATGGTAGAGGAACATTCCCTTGGATCCCATGAAGAAGGGTCTGATTTGAAGATCATATCTCTCTCCTCCTTATTACTAAATAAAAATAGAAAGTATCCTTGACCACAAGGCTATATATATATATATATATATATATATATATATATATATATATATAGCCTTGACCCTTCCAGTTCTTTGAAATCCATGCCCAAACTATTCAAGGACTAGGCCAAAGACCTATGAACTTTCCTATTAAATCTCACTCATGCAAAATAAGGTATTTTCTCTTTGGCTTTGAAGACAAAATATGTAGCTTGGGAATGGCTTATGCCTTCTTGATGAACTTGTTCTTCACTAGATGCTTCACACTAGCTAGCTCTAAGGATTTTGTCAAAGAAATGAATACCTCCTCCTCATATTTAGAAGGGAAAACCATACTGAATATTCCAAAGGAATCTTCCTCAACCTCTACATCTTCAAGGTGTTGCAAAAAACTCCCAAAATGAGTAGGATGACTTTGTCTCTACCAAGGCAGTGACGATTGCAGGTTGTGGCTAGGGTAAACCCTAGTTGTTGAGAAAGGGCCTTGTCCTGCTTTGGAACTTCACA
>ML806792.1:0-34482 GCA_009831015.1 Picea engelmannii | reverse complement strand
ATATTGGTGTATGAGCACATTTATTTGCATTGTGATATACAAGGATTTGATTTTACACATTGAATGCAAGTATCCTTTTGTATTTATTGAAGAAGTATTATAAGCCTTTTGTCTTTATTTGCAATCATTGACTTCGTCAATAATTACATTCATTATTGCTCATATGTGTTAAATATAGTCATTAATATTTGAAGCACTAACCACTGCAGCACATTCTTTTAACATTATTTGCCTTGTCTCGCAAACAGGTGCCATTCAGTGGAATATCTTCTCTTTGACTATCCATTTGGCAGTAATCTGTGAAGGGAAAGCTTACCTTAACCTTTGAAGCTTTAAACCCTTGATCCTTTTCCTTCAGAACCCCAGATTACTAGGGACGTCTCCCTTGGGATTAGCCACCCTAAATAGAAAGAGCTCCCCATCGAGGTGACAGTGGGTGGGGAAGCTCCTGTTACGCCAATTTGAGCCTTGACTTCAAGCTACCTAAAACCTTTCCTACAAACTGTGCGATAACAGGACCTTGAGCGGATTGCTCTCGTCCTTAGTAGATAGGAGGCATTTAAGATAGTTAATGCAAGTAGGTAAAATATTTAATTCTAGACTAGACAGTTGAGAGTGCAAGAGGGAAACGAGATATAGACACCCTCATTGTGTATTGTAAGAAAAATTATTAGGATCATTTGTGTATGAAGAACACAGAAGAGAAGCAGAGAGATGTGTAAGAGCACCCATGTACAGACATTTGAATTAATAGAAGATTTTGATTCAAATTCATGGTTTGTGTTGTTCTCTGGGTATTGATGTTGATATGCTCATGAATGTTTGCTTCCTGTTATACATTTGATTTTATATGCTGTGTATATGATTTCATGGTTGAGTTGAAGTCTAAGAGGAAGAAGGAATGAGTTTCAATTGTTTCCCTATTTGAGCCAGAGAATTCCTGCAAGGACTGCAGTTGAATTGTCCACAAGGAGTGCGTTGACAGAGGGTTCAATAGAGATAACTTTTGTTCTCATTTATCCAGAAGGTGCAGTTGGACATAGGAGCCGTGCAAGGAGTGCGCAGGCCGAATAAAAGCCTCAGGGTTGCGAACCTGAGAAAGGAGTTGAAGGACTGCTACTGCAGGTGTGTGCAGAGTCGAGGAACTTCAACACTTAGACGTTGTTGAAGGTTTGCCGCAAGGAGTGCATTCAAGAAGTTTTCTTAAAGGACTTGAAATCGTGGGAAAAGATCAAGAGAGATAGGCCTTCGAATTTGTTGAAGGATAGTGTAGAGAAAGTGGGCCTTGAAGGTTCAAGCAAGCATCGCAAGTTTGCACGCAGGTGGACGAGTTCCGCGGAGGAACACTTAATCATTTCGTAGATTTTATCTGGAGAAACGGACGGTCAGACTTCTCCGAGGAGAATTCGCGAATCTCCGTGAGCCGTTGGATCTTGGAGAGGTGCAGGGGAGATACGGTGACGTATTCCCAAAAGGTTTGAAGCTCAGGAGGGGCAGAGTCATTGATTTGGACCACGAGGATCGTTGGACCTACATGTATATCGTGGATCGGGGTTTCGTGGATTGAAACTCCAAATTCTTGCAACAAGAATCGTGAAATCACGATACGCGATATCCCGATGGCTACGTAAACAGTGTGGGCCACAGCGGAGTCGGTGGAGGACAAGTGGCACGAGCTATCGGGGCTTTGCGACGAGAAGTCCCTAACATTAGACATCAGGATTCGCGATCCCGTGAATTCCGAAATCTCGACGAGGTGACGGGACCGTTGAAAATTCAAAGCCGCGAGCTCATCGGAGTTTCGGCACATCAGGACTCGGGAGTCGGAGAACTGAGTTGCTCGACACCGCGAGTACCGAGATCCTGATAGAGAAAGTTCCGACAAGCTAAAGGAAAAGGTCAATGTTGACTGAGGTGTCGGATCTCGGGGATTCGAGAGTGCAACGCTCGACCTTTGGACTCGCGAAGTCGTGAGTTTCAATTCCCCGATAAGTAAAGAAAGGGGGATCGCGCGAAGAGATCTGTGGGTGCAGATTTCCCGATAGGGAAATAGAAGGACTGGTTAGTTCTCTTCGGGCCACAGAAGGAGAAGATCCTGTGAGCGGGCGTGCCTGAGGGTGCGACTGCGTCAGTTTGGTATCAGAGCACAGAAAGATTCTTTGCTTTCTGTAGCAAAGAAGGGAGAGAATTCACCATGCCGCCAAGGAGAGAAAGACAGTCACCCGATCCAGAGGATAGGGAAGTTCAGCGAAGAAGAGGCAGGCAGATGGCAAATCCAAAAATGGAGAGACAAATGTGTGATCTTCGAGCTAGACTCGAAGACATGGAGACAACGTAAAGATGCATAGCCAGTGCAGGGGATCTGAGTGATTCTGAAAGCAATATCAAGGCTGAACGTGAAGAAGAGTTTGCAGCCAAAGATGCATCAAACGAGCGTTTGATTAGAGCTATTGCTAGGATGGGTGCAAGAGCAAAGATGGACATTCCAGTTTATGAGGGAAACTTGGATGCAGAGGAGATTCTAGACTGGATTAGAGCTCTAGATACATACTTTGACTATGAAGACGTCGAAGAGGAAAAGAAAGCCAAGCATGTTGTTACCCGCTTGAAAGGACATGCAACATTGTGGTGGGATGAACTACAAGCTGACAGACGCTGCAAGGGCAAGCAGAAGATCAAAAGTTGGGACAGGATGATCGTGAAGATGAAAGCGAAATTCATCCCGAGAGACTATCAAATTACTTTGTTCAGGAGGATGCAGAACCTGAGACAGAAGTTGATGACAATGAAAGAATACACTGAGGAATTCTACCGACTGAACATCAGGGCAGGTCATCGGGAGAGCGACGATGAGAAAGTTTTCAGATACATGAATGGCCTGAGATATGATATCCAGGATGAGATGAGCATGGTAACCATCCGAATGGTGGAAGATGCTTATCAGATGGCTCTGAAAGCAGAAGAGAAGTTGAGCCGAAAACAAAGTCAGAGGGGCCGAGGCAGAAGTCAGCCTAGAGGCAAATCAGTTGCCCAGGATAGAACTCAGAAGCCCAAGGAGGAATGGAAAAAACCTCAGGGTAAAACTGAGAGAGGTGGAACCTCACAGAGAGGGCCATATGTTGAGCAGAGAGGACAACATAATGAGCAGAGAGGAGATTATGCTGACAACAACACTTTTCCTCGTACTAGAGGTAGAGGAAGAGGAAGAGGTGGAGTCATTACGTGCTTCACGTGTGGAAAGAATGGGCACAAGTATTACGAGTGTCCAGAGAAAAAGAAGGACATTGGAGAAGCTCACATCACTGAAGTACAGAGGCGGGATGTTGAGGCCGAAGACGTTGAGGCCGAAGACATTGAAGGCGGAAGATCGCTGATGATGCGAAAAGTCCTTTTGACACCTGAGAAGGAGGTGGAAAGTTCAGTCCAAAGGACCAGACTTTTCAAGACTGCTTGCAAGACCAAGGACAGGGTGTGCAAGGTCATAGTGGGCAGTGGTAGCACGGATAATCTCGTATCTACACAGATGGTAGAGAAGTTGGAGCTGGAGACGACTGATCATCCAAGTCCATATAGAGTTTCGTGTCTACAGAAAGGACACCAAGTAACTGTTACTAAACAATGCTTGGTTGAATTCAAGATAGGAGGATATAATGATAAAATATCGTGTGATGTTATTCCCATGGATGTTTGTCATCTATTGTTGGGTAGACAATGGAAATATGACAGAAATGTGATTCATGATGGGAGAATGAACACATACACCCTGGAGAAGAATGGGAGGACACACATGTTGCTTCCAATTAAAGATAAGGAGGTGAAGCCGGAAGTAAGCAACACAATACTTCTCATGAGTGGGAAGGAACTCCTTAATGAAGTTAAGAAGAAGGAGGATCCACAATTCTTTGTGGTCAGGAAACCGAAGATTGTTCTAACTAGCACAAGAGTGGATGATTTTCCAGAGGAAATTCAGGAACTGCTGGAAGAGTTCGTTGATATTATAGTGGACGAACTACCTCATTCATTGCCACTGATCAGGAGTGTGAGTCATCATATTGATCTCATACCAGGAGCTAGTTTGCCAAAATAAGCCGCGTACAGATTGACGCCACAAGAGAATGAGGAAGTTAAGAGGCAAGTCCAGGATTTGATGGACAAAGGTTTAGTCAGAGAAAGCTTGAGTCCATGTGTTGTTCCAACAGTACTCAGTCCGAAAAAAGATGGAGGTTGGAGGATGTGTACTGACTCAAGGGCGATCAATAAGATAACCATCAGGTACAGATTTCCATTGCCGAGGATGGATGATCTAATGGATTGCTTAAGTGGAGCAAAATACTTTCAAAGATTGATTTGAAAAGCGGATATCACCAGATTCACATGAGGGAAGGCGATAAATGGAAAACAACATTCAAAACCAATGAAGGGTTGTATGAATGGCTTGTTATGCCGTTTGGCTTAACAAATGCGCCAAGTACCTTTATGAGGTTGATGAACGAAGTCTTGAAGGAGTTCATCAGGAAATTTGTCATTGTGTATTTGGATGACATACTAGTTTTCAGTAAAACAGCTGTGGAGCATCTGAAGCATTTGGCTACAGTGATGCAGAGACTACAGCAGGAGAAGTTGTTGATAAATATGAAGAAGTCCTCATTCATGAAGACAGAGCTCATTTACTTGGGTTTTGTTGTTTCTGCGAATGAGTTGAGAATGGATCCAGATAAGGTGGAAGTGATCAAGAATTGGCCATCACCGAGGAATATATTTGAGGTGAGAAGTTTCCATGGATTGGCTAGTTTCTACCGGAAGTTCATTAGGAATTTCAGTGGAATTAGCGCATCGATGATGGATACAGTGAAGAAGCGACATAAGTCTTTTCACTGGACAACAGAGGCTGAGAAGAGTTTTAACCTGCTGAAGAGGAAGATTATGGAACAACCAGTTTTGGTGTTGCCGGATTTCCTGAAGACATTTCAGGTGAAATGTGATGCAAGCGGATTTGCAATCGGGGCAGTCTTGAGTCAGGAAGACAGGCCGATAGCGTATTTCAGTGAGAAGTTGAACGAGGCGAAATTGAAATACTCCACTTATGATAAGGAGTTCTATGCTATCATACAAGCATTGAAGAAATGGAGGCATTACTTGATACCGAAGGAATTTGTCTTGTACAGTGACAATCATGCACTGTAGTTTGTGACTCAACAGGAGAAGTTGAATCAGAAACATGCCAAATGGGTTGAGTATATGTAGAATTTCACTTTTGTGATTAAGCATATTTTTGGTACTTCTAACAAAGTTGTTGATGCTTTGAGCAGGAAGTGTTTACTGTTGCAGGAGTTCAAAGTCAAAACGCTGGGTTTTGATGATCTCAGGGACATGTACGCAGATGATCAAGATTTCAAGGAGGCGTATGAAGCAGCTGAGAATCCAGTTCTCAGAGATAGAATCCCTTGGATAGACTATATGATCCAGGAAGGATTGTTGTTCAGAGGCAATCAACTGTGTATTCTGAAATGCTCCATGAGGGAGAACTTGTTGAAAGAGAAACACAGTGGAGGATTGGCAGGACATTTTGGTCATGACAAAACATTTGTGAAGCTGAATGAGTCATACTTTTGGCTAGGACTGCGAGCAGATGTCAAGAGATTCGTTGACAGATGTAGAATTTGCCAGCATTCGAAGGGAAGGAGGCAGAATGCGGGTTTCTATCAACCATTTCCCATACCAGAGAGGCCATGGGATGCGATAAGCATGGATTTTGTATTGGGGTTGCCAAGAACACAAAGAGGTGTTGATTCAATCTTTGTGGTGGTGGATAGATTTTCCAAGATGGCACACTTCATTCCATGTCAGAAGACTAGTGACACGACTCACATCGCGAACCTGTTTTTCAAAGAGGTCATTCGACTTCATGGGTTGCCGAAGAGTATAGTTTCGAACAGAGATACGAAGTTCATAGGGAATTTTTGGAGGACCTTATGGAAGAAGCTGGGAACTAACCTATTGTTTAGTTCAGCGTATCATCCTCAGACAGATGGACAGACAGAAGTGGTTAACAGAAGTCTGGGAGACTTGCTGAGAAGCTTGGTGACAGAGCACTACAACAGTTGGGACCATATATTACCACAGGCAGAGTTTGCATACAATGACTCAGTGAATCGGAGCACATGACAGAGTCCATTTCAGATTGTTTATGGTATGCAGTCGAGAGGAATTTCTGAACTGAGGGATTCATAACAGACTGCTACTAGGAGCGCTAATGCAGAAGAATTCACAGAAGCGATGAAAGAACTTCACAGCCAGGTGAAGGAGTGACTACTGAAATCAAGCCAGAAGTATAAACACAGAGCAGATCAGCATAGGAGACAACTTCATTTCGAGGTTGGTGATCTGGTTCTGGCACATTTGAGGAAAGAAAGGTTCCCGAGAGGAACATACAATAAGCTGAAGATGAAGAAAATCGGGCCATGCAGGGTCTTGAAGAAGTTTGGGATGAATGCTTATGAGATTAAATTACCTGATGGGATCGGAATATCTCTGATATTCAATATCTCGGATTTGTACCCATATAGAGTCGGAGAAGCAGAAACTGGAACTGAGCAGCCATTGATCCAGTGGGAAAAACAGATGCCAGTTGCAGAGAAGCCACAGATGGAGTGCATATTGGATAAGAAAGTGGGTAAGAAGACCAGAAGAAAATAAGACTTTGAGTATCTGGTCAAGTGGAAGAATCATCCAATTGAAGATTCCAGCTGGGAGACTGAAACAAAGATACAGAAGCATGGACAGACCGTGCAGGAGCTCATGGACAGGAGCCCATGAAAATTTTTCAAGCGAGGGAATATGATGCAGGAGCATCGCCAACACATCAAGCGAGCCAGCGCGGAAGCCAAAGGACAACTGGATAAGTCAGCACAAATTTTGAAAACACCTTGAAGTTGTTGCACGTTCTTAAATGAGCCATTAAGAAAAGGCGCACTTGTATAGTGTAATGGACCTTGAGTGGATTTCTCTCATCCTTAGTAGATAAGAGGCATTTAAGATAGTTAATGCAAGTAGGTAAAATATTTAATTCTAGACTAGACAGTTGAGAGCGCAAAAGGGAAACGGGATATAGACACCCTCATTGTGTATTGTAAGAAAAATTATTAGGAGCATTTGTGTATGAAGAACACAGAAGAGAAGCAGAGAGCTATGTAAGAGCACCCATGTACAGACATTTGAATTAATAGAAGAGTTTGATTCAAATTCATGGTTTGTGTTGTTCTCTGGGTATTGATGTTGATATGCTCATGAATGTTTGTTTCATGTTATACATTTGCTTTTATATGCTGTGTATATGATTTCATGGTTGAGTTGAAGTCTGAGAGGAAGAAGGAATGAGTTTCAATTGTTTCCCTATTTGAGTCGAAGAATTCCTCCAAGGAGTGCAGTTGAAGTGTCCGCAAGGAGTGCGTTGACAGAGGGTTCAATAGAGATAAATTTTGTTCTCATTTATCCAGAAGGTGCAGTTGGACATAGGAGCCGTGCAAGGAGTGCGCAGGCCGGATAAAAGCCTCAGGGTTGCGAACCTGAGAAAGGAGTTGAAGGAATGTTATTGCAGGTGTGTGCAGAGTCGAGGAACTTCAACACATAGACGTTGTTGAAGGTTTTCCGCAAGGAGTGCGTTCAAGAAGTTTTCTTGAAGGACTTGAAATCGTGGGAAAATCTCAGGAGAGATAGGCCTTCGAATTTGTTGAAGGACAGTACAGAGAAAGTGGGCCTTGAAGGTTCAAGCAAGCGTCGCAAGTTTGCATGCAGGTGGACGAGTTCCGCGGAGGAACACTTAATCATTTCATAGATTTCATCTGGAGAAACTGACGATCGAACTTCTTCGAGGAGAATTCGGGAATCTCCATGAGCTATTAGATCTTGGAGAGGTGCAGGGGAGATACAACGACGTATTCCCAAAAGGTTTGAATCTCAGGAGGGGCATAGTCGTTGATTTGGACCATGAGGATCGTTGGACCTACATGTATATCGTGGATCGAGGTTTCATGGATTGAAACTCCAAATTCTTGCAACGGGAATCGCGAACTCACGATACGCGATATCCCGACGGCTACGTAAACAGTGTGGGCCACAACGGAGTCGGTGGAGGAAAGGTGACACGAGCTATCAGGGATTCATGGTGAGAAGCCCCTAACATTAGACATCAGGATTCCTGATCCCGCCAAGTTTGAAATCCCGACGAGGTGACGGGACCGTTGAAAATTCAAAGCCGCGAGCTCATCGGAGTTTCGGCACATCGGGATTCGGGAGTCGGAGAACCGAGTTGCTCGACACCACGAGTATCGAGATCCCGATAGAGAAAGTTTCGACAAGGTAAAGGAAAAGGTCAGCGTTGACTGAGGTATCGGATCTCGGGGATTCGAGAGTGCAGCACTCGACCTTTGGACTCGCGATGTCGCGAGTTCCGATTCCCCGATAAGTAAAGAAAGGGGGATCACGCGAAGAGATCTGTGGGTGCAGATTTCCCGATAGGGAAATAGAAGGACCGGTTAGTGTTCTTCGGGCCACGGAAGGA
The DNA here is from genome assembly GCA_009831015.1 of Picea engelmannii. Lineage (NCBI taxonomy): Eukaryota > Viridiplantae > Streptophyta > Pinopsida > Pinales > Pinaceae > Picea > Picea engelmannii. The sequence goes on along the minus strand of ML806792.1, from coordinate 25,922 downwards.
GAAGATCCTGTGAGCGGGTGTGCCTGAGGGTGCGACTGCGTAAAAAACGCCTGCCACCACCAGGCTCTTTGCCCCTCTTGTCCTTCCTCCATCTTTGCTATGTCGCCCAACTTTGCAATATGTTCTCTATATCCCTAATTTTTTGACCATTTTAATATGTCATCTTGATCTAATAGTTTAATTGGACTTGTGGTTAATAAATTCACAAATTGATTCCATTTTGTCACCTTCCCCTCTAGAAATTCAAATCTTCTACCCTCTTCCAACCTCGAGAGAAAATATTGTTTGATTACTGAGAGGGGGGGTGAATCAGTAATAGAGCAATTTAATCATTTTTCACCATAAAATGCAAGTGTTATATCAATGTAGCATTATCATCCAATAGTTGCAAAGTAAATAAACAATGAACAAATGAACAATCACACACATACACAACACACCAGTGTTTTAAGTGGAAACCCAAAGCGGGAGAAAACCACATAATGCTTTTTCTTATATTTCTTTAATAATTACATTCATTGGAAGCACCAAATTCCTTTGTTTTCCAGCTGCAACTGGAAGGGGGCTCCAACCCCCTAGTTTCTCAGGCTACAGCCTGAGGGAATCTCCATCTCCCCAATTCTCTTGCTACAACCAGAAGGAGGCTACAACCCCTTATGTTCTTTGGCTACTACCAGAAGGTGGCTACAACCACCTGTCCTTGCCCCGTCCAACCGCCCTGACGTATAAGTAGAATGATGAAACCATTGTCATACTATCACTGTGAGATATACTGTTGTAAATCTGTACCAATAAACCTGCACCAAACAACATGTACCAATAAATTGAACCATGCATCAACCTGTACTTGAACCTGTACCATGAACAAGTGCATCAAACATGCACCAATCTGTACCTCAACCTGTACCATGAACACATGCATCAACCATGCACCAAACCTGTACAAATAACCTGTCACAACAACCTGTCTCATCAATCTTATCAACCAAATCGGATCTACTCACCAAGATCAATCACCAAGACAAATCTCAAATATGTGCATCAACCAAGCATAACACAACAACTCAGAATCATCACCAAGTTCAATATGTGCTTCTAATAATATACCAATACAAGTATGCTACATCATCCATAAACCATGTGTCAAATAATACTACTAACAAGTGCCTCCAACCATGTACCAAAAATGTACCAGTCATGTATCAACTACTCATCAACTATGACTCATCAAGATGTACCAACATCATCAACTATACACCTCATGTATGTGCCAACTCATCAACTACGTGTCTCAACCATGTACCCAACATGTACCTCAACAAAAATCCCTCATCAATTTCATCATCCAAATTTGATTTGTAACTCTGTAATAGACCTGGTGTTTATGATCACATATCTGCAAACCTTCCTTAACTTTAACAACAAGAGACTAGCATTTTCATCAAACTTTACTTTAGTCTCACATGACTAGTTTTGGATTAGTCAACAACCCTAACTTGAAATAATCATAACTATGTGCCTGTAATGAATAAAGATCTGAAAATAATACACAATGTTCTTCAGTGTGTTTTATGCAATTCCTCCAGGTGTCACTACTTGGAACCTCTCAAAAAATGAGTTATAGCAAAAATGGCATACCTTGTTGAATTCTCGCTTGTTCTAGAGAGCGGACTTGTAGAGTGTGCCCCACACAGAATATTTGTTGTATGGATTTGAAAATTGTACAAAAAATACTAAAAATTTTACTCTAACCAACACATTTGGTCTTACTAAATTTGGATATGTTATGAAGAAGTTATGACATTTTTACCCGAAACACTTGTTTTATACTAGTTTCAGGACTAGCCACAAACCCTATTTTCCACAGAGTGTAACTCCAAAAATACAATGACCCACATGCTGAAATTTGTACCACAACTACTTGGATATTTTTCCTCAATGTCCTCCCAATTTCACGGTCTGAATCATTCTAGAAAAAAATTTATTGCGAAAATGCTGAGATGACCTGTAAATAACATAAATTAGAAAGCATCATCAAAATAATTTTTACTCCCTTGAATTTCGGTCTTCTTCACATCACCTTCCCTCTGAAATTTGGATTATATATCCTTTGGTTACCTCATTCACTTGTCGATATTCAATATGCTCAAGTGTTATTAAAATTAGAGAGTCTTGCCTCTTATTTATACTTTCATGTAGCTTCCTCAAGGGGTTACCTTTTAGCCATCTTAACCCACTTTCCTTATTTTAGGGTTAACCCACTTCTAACCATTTGTCAACTTAGTAATTTCTCCATTAAATATATTATTTAAATAATTTCTTTTGTATTCACTTTGACTTATAGTACACTTATCACTTCATTTTATTATTTACCTTCTAAAATCTCTTAAACCACTTTGACTACTTTGACCTTTTGGGGCTTCTAGATGACTCATGAGGGTTCTCCAACTTCACATGGCCATAACTCTCTAATTGTGAGGAGTTATGTGACGTTCCACATACCAATGGAAATGGCATGACATGTAATATCCATCTAGATTATTCTTACCAACAAATATATCAAAATTCATACCATTATACATCAAACAAACTTGGGTCCATTACCCAAACATGGGTTCTCCAACTTCACATGACCATAACTCTCTAACTGTACGGAATTATGTGATGTTCAACATACCACCGGAAATGACATGACATGTACTATCCATCTAGAATAGTCTTACTTTCCAATATATTAAAACTCATACAATTATACATCAAACAAACTTGGGTCCATTACCCAAACCTTTGTGCTACCAGAATTTGCTACTGGATTTTCTCCAAGGGTTGACATCAATCTACAATATCACTCTCCAATGGTTGACAACAATGAAAACCAAAAATCCATACCAATTTTCCATCAACCTAAGCCAATTGTCTGACAATATCTCTCTTTGGCATTGATGGCAACACCAACATGCATGGCAACACTTAGTCATGATAACATTCACGCTTATACTCCTCATCAATGTTTCTATCTCTCCCCCTTTGCCATCAATGGAAAAGGGTATCTCCCTTTGGGGATGCCCCCCCTGACTGAACTCTCCTTGGGGCTGCTCCCCCTGTTTACAAGCCTTTGATTTTTCTTTGTGTTTATAAGCCTCTGATTACTCTCTCTCCCTTCATATGAATAATATCTCCCTTTTTGAAAAAGGGTATCACTTTGATGCAACACTGAAGTCATATCGCTCATTCTTCCCTTGTGACAATCACTCCCCTTGGAAACATGCCTATGTTCTCTTTATCTAAGCCTTCATCTAATAAATCTCTCCCCCTTTGTCATCAATGGAAAATGTATCTTTCCATCTGGGGTTGCTCCCCCTAACTGAACTCTCTATGGGGATACTCCCCCTATCTTAACTCTTCCTAAAATTGATCTCCCAACCTGAACTATCCTCTTTATGGTGCTTCTTTGTGTAGATCTAAGACATATAAGATAAGCATTCGTTTTGGAGTAGAAATTACTCCGAGTCTTTGGCGAAGATACTCAAAGGCTTCTCTTGGAAGCAGTTTTGCAAAGATTTCTGCCACTTGTTCTTTTGTGCCCACATATTCAACTATGATGTTCTTCTTTGTAACCTGTTCCCGTAGAAAGTGATACTTGATTGAAATGTGCTTTTTCTTGGAGTGCATCACTGGGTTCTTTGAGATACTGATGGCACTTGTATTATCACAATAGATTGGAATGGGATCATCATACTCAACCTTTATATCTGTTAGAGTTTGTTTCATCCATAGAACCTGTGTACAACATCCTGCTGCTGCAATATACTTTGCCTCGGTTGTAGATAAGGATATTGATGATTGTTTCTTGCTTAGCCATGATACTAAAAACTCACCCCAGTAGAATGTTGCTCCACTGGTGCTTTGTCGGTCATCAATGCAACCTGCCCAATCTGGAATTGTGTAGGCAATAAGTGATAGATCATTTCCTTTTGGATACCATAATCCAAACTCTTATGTTCCTTTGAGATATCTAAAAATCCTCTTTACTGCTAATAAATGTGATTCCTTTGGTGTTGCTTGAAATCGTGCCACCTGTCCAATTGTTTGCATTACATCTAGTCTGGATGTTGTCACATATAGTAAGATACCAATCATTGACCTGTATTGCCTATGGTCTATAGAATTTGAATCATCATCTTTGCTCAACTTGTAACTGGTTTGCATAGGAGTGGTAACTAGTTTGCAATCTTTCATTCCGAACCTCTTTAGCATTTCTCTGATATACTTAGTTTGAGAAATAAAAATTCCTTGGTTACTTTGACATATCTTGATTTTCCTTGATGTAGAGGTTGTTATATGCGCTTCCTTTCCATAGTTCATAGGGAGTTTTGTCATTGTTGTTTATGAGCATTACTCGGTTTTGAACGTGAACTATTGTATGCACTGCATGTGTCCAAAAAATATCTGTCAATTTGGAATCCATTAGCATTGTTCAAGCCATTTCCTATGTAATTATCATCCATTGTGATAATGTTCCTTTGTCTTTGAACCACTCTCTGAACCAATCTATGAATCCATGCTCTCTTCCATTGTCATATATCTGTCCAAACCTGCTAAGTATTCTTCTGAATCCATCTCTGTCCATACTGTCCAAGACTCTACTTACGCAACTGTCCATAATGATGACTCATTTATCACTATACTATCATGAAGTCTTGATTAATCTATCAAATTGTACTTTTGCTAACTAGCTGCTCTGGATCTATCTTCTCAAACTCTGCAAGCTGCTCGAAAGATGGTTCTTTGGTCTGTCACAGCTATCGCATAGACTCCCCCTGTCTAATATTCATATTACCTGGGAGTCTCTAAGCCGGATGGCTCAGAACAATTTCTGCTCTGATGTGTATTCATCATCATCTTCATTGGTAGATTCATCATCTCTCTGAGCTTTGACTTCTTTCTTTCTGTCTGTGGATTCATCTTTCACTACAATGCCTGAAAGTACAATATCTTGAACATGTTCCTCATTTACATGTCCTTCTTTTCTTTCAGTTATTTTCCAAACCTTTCTGTATCTGACATCTTTCTTTTTCTCTGTAGAATTTTCTTCATCTCGTTTTATCATCAATCTTGCGATCTCTGGGACCTGGTCTTTGTTCACCTATTCTTCGTGTTTTCTTATCCACACTTTCTTACATATGATATCGGTGTTCTCTTTCATGAAAGTATCGATCATGCTTCTATAATCACTAGTTATGTGTCCACAATTATGACATTTGTAACATTCAATGTTACATGGGGCCACATAGGAATTTCTTGCTTGAAGATTTCTTTTATAATCCCTACAATCTGCAACCTTATGTCCAAAGTTAGTACAATAAAAACAATGACCATAAAATAAATTTGCATACCTGGGAGTGAATGATCTTCTTTGTGGCATAGTCCTTTTGAATTTTTGCCTTGACTGATCATGATCATGATTGAAGCTTCTTTGTGGCTTGAACATGGATGTTCTTCTTGAAGATGTATCTTCAATATTTTTCTTAGATTTTGGTTGGCCATGATTCCTTCCTTTGAGTACTTCTCCATAACTCTTTCTATTTTCTTCATTTTTCTTTTTTAGCAACCTAGAGTGATTATCTTCATTCTCTATAATTGATGTGGATGTTTCTGTCTCTTCAACGTTCTTGTTGAGCTTGACAATTTTACTTCTCAATGTGACGACTTATTCTTCAAGCTTCTCAACCTCTTCTTCTTTCTTCATTATCTGAGACTTCATGAATTCTTTTGTTCTTTTTCGCTTCTTTAAGCCGAATTTTTAATGTGATTATTTCTTCTTCAAGTCCTTTCTCTTCTTGACCAAACTCTGCCTCAAGATGGTTTAGATCGTTAGTTCTTTCCTTAAGATGATCTGTCAATATCTTCTCTGTCATTTCTACTTCTTCCTTTTGTGCTTCTATGTTTGCTTCCAAACACTACTTTTGATATTCAATATTTTCTTAGATCTTTCTAGCTTCTTCTAGTTGATTTCTTAAGTTCTTGATGACATGTTGGGCTTCTTAAAAAATGTGAACACTTTCCTTTTGTTTCATCAATTCTTTCTTGAGTGAATTGTTTTCTTCTTTTAGTTCATCTAAAGCACTAATCAATTCTTCTTCATAATTGTCTTCCTTTTCAATTAGTTTTTCTGTGTCATTTCCTTCATGGCATTCTATTTCAAGATGTCCACATTTTTCACAATTAAAGAAAAACAACATACCTATGTTGATTATGTACTCTTCATCTTCTGAATCTGTTTGACATGGTGAACATAATTCTTCTTGATCTGTATCTGCATCTTCTTTGGCATTTTCTCAATCTGCGATGGGTGAAGAATATATGTCATGTAACTTATCCCAAAGTTTTTTGGCTGATGAACATTTACCAACCTTTTCTCTTACCGGATTAGGTAATCCTTCCCAGATGAAATCCATTGCTGTTTTGTTATTCTTCTTCAATTCCTTCTTGGCTGAAGTCTTTGCCCTTTTTGAACTATCATATCCTGTAACAACTGATAGCCAAATATAATGTCCCTCTGCCTATAAAAATACTTTCATCCTTCTTCTCCACATATCATACTTAAAACCATTCTGACCATTAAACATTGGTACTCCATTCTCAAAATAATCCATGATCTCCTTCCAGTGGTTAAACTATTTCTTGAAGGAACTGTCTCTGATACCAATTGTTGGATTACTGAGAGGGGGGGTGAATTAGTAATAGAGCAATTTAATCCTTTTTCACCATAAAATGCAAGTGTTATATCAATGTAGCATTATCATCCAATAGTTGCAGAGTAAATAAACAATGAACAAATGAGCAATCACACACATACACAGTACACCAGTGTTTTACGTGGAAACCCAAAGCGAGAGAAAACCACAGAATACTTTTTCTTATATGTCTTTAAGAATTACATTCATTGGAAGCACCAACTTCCTTTGTTTTCCAGCTATAACTGGAAGGAGGCTCCAACCCCCTAGTTTCTCAAGCTACAACCTGAGGGAAACTCCAACTCCCCAATTCTCTGGATATAACTAGAAGGAGGCTACAACCCCCTATGTTCTCTGGCTACAACCACTTGTCCTTGCCCCGTCCAACCACCCTGACGTATAATTAGAATGATGGAACCACTGTCACATTATCAATGTGAGATATACTGTTGTAAACCTGTACCAATAAACCTACACCAAACAACATGTACCAATAACCTGAACCATGCATCAACCATGCATCAACCTATACCTCAACCTGTACCATGAACAAGTGCATCAACCATGCACTAACCTGTACCTCAACATGTACCATGAACAAGTGCATCAACCATGCACTAAACCTGTACAAATAACCTGTCACAATAACATGTCCAAACAAACTATCACAACAACCTGTCTCATCAATCTTATCAACCAAATCATATCTACTCACCAAGACAACTCTCAAATATGTACATCAACCAAGCATAACACAACAACTCATAATCATCACCAAGATCAATATGTGCTTCTAATAATATACCAATACAAGTATGCTACATCATCCATAAACTATGTGTCAAACAATACTACTAACAAGTGTCTCCAACCATGTACCAAGTATGTACCAATCATGTATCAACTACTCATCAATATGTACCAACATCATCAACTATACACCTCATGTATGTGCCAACTCATCAACTACTTGTCTCAACCATGTACCCAACATGTACCTCAACAAAAATCCCTCATCAATTTCATCATCCAAATATGATTTATAACTTTGTAATAGACATGGTGTTTATGATCATATACCTGCAAACCTTCCTTAACCTTAACAACAAGAGACTAGCATTTTCATCAAACTTTACTTTAGTCTCACATGACTAGTTTTGGATTAGTCAACAACCCTAACTTGAAATAATTATAACTATGTACCTGTAATGAATAAAGATCTGAAAATGGTACACAATGTTCTTCAGAGTGTTTTATGCAATTCCTCTAGGTGTCACTACTTGAAACCTCTCAAAAAAGGAGTTCTAGAAAAAATAGCATACCTTGTTGAATTCTGGCTTATTCTAGAGAGCGAACTTGTAGAGCGTGCCCCGCACGGAATATTTGTTGTATGGATATGAAAATTGTACACATAATACTACACATTGTACTCTAACCAACACATTTGGTCTTACTAAATTTGGATCTGTTATGAATAAGTTATGACGTTTTTACCCGAAACACCTGTTTTAGACTAGTTTCAGGACTAGCCACAAACCCTATTTTCCACGGAGTGTAACTCCAAAAATACAACAACCCACAAGCTGAAATTTTTACCACAACTACTTGGATATGTTTCCTCAATGTCCTCCCAATTTCACAATCTGAATCATTCTAGAAAAAAAATTATTGTGAAAATGGTGAGATGGCCTGTAAATAACATACCTTAGAAAGCATCATCAAAAGAATTTATCCTCCCTTGAATTTCAATCTTCTTTACTTCACCTTCCCTCTGAAATTTGACTTATATATCCTTTGGTTACCTCAGTCACTTGTAGATATTCAATATTTTGAAGTGTTATTAAAATGAGAGAGCCTTGCCTCTTATTTATACTTTCATGTAGCTTCCTCAAGGGGTTACCTTTTAACCATCTTAACCCACTTTCCTTATTTTAGGGTTAACCCACTTCTAACAACTTGTCAACTTAGTAATTTTTCCATTAACTTTATTATTTAAATAATTTCTTTTGTATTCACTTTGACTTATAGTACACTCATCACTTCATTTTATTATTTACCTTATAAAATCTCTTAAACCACTTTGACTACTTTGACCTTTTGGGGCTTCTAGATGACTCATGAGGGTTCTCCAACTTCACATGGCCATAACTCTCGAACCGTGAGGAGTTATGTGACGTTCCACATACCAATGGAAATGGCATGACATGTACTATCCATATAGAATATTCTTACCTAAAAATACATCAAAAATCATACCATTATACATCAAACAAACTTGAGTCCATTACCCAAACCTGGGTTCTCCAACTTCACACGGCCATAACACTCTAACCGTAAGGAATTATGTGATGTTCCACATACCAACGGAAATGGAATTAAATATACTATCCATATAGAATATTATTACCTTCAAATATATTAAAACTCATACCATTATACATCAAACAAACTTGGGTCCATTACCCAAACCTTTGTGCTACCGCAATTCACTACCGGACTTTCTCCAAGGTTTGACATCAATCACTAAGGGTTGACATCAATCTACAATATCACTCTCAAATGGTTGGCATCAATGACAACCAACAATCCATACCAACTGTCCATAAACCTAAGCCAACTGTCTGACAAATATTTCTTTCATCATTTTTGGTCATATCCTTTAAGGAAAAAGCTCTCATAAAATGAATATTTTTGAGCAATGATTTTGATAATATATAGTTACATTTACAACCAATCCAAAGATCTCCCCCAAAACTTACTTTGTTTCCTCTTCCAATCTTCCATGCTACCTAGTTTCCAATTAAAGGAAATGCCCTTACCAATGATTTCCATACTATAGAGCCACCTTGAGAAATTTCTCTCTCCTATTTTAACCAATCTTCCATGAAACCCCCCTTCAAGTATTGATATTTCATGACCTTTCCCCATAGACATTTGCTATAGAATATTATCCACAAACATTTTATTGCTAGAGCTATACTTAAAGAGTGAATAGTTTTTAAGCCCCAAGCCCCAATTTCCTTCAATTTTACCACTCATCCATTGGAATAAAGGCATACTCTCCAATACATCCAATACATAGCAATACTCTTCAAAGAATTTCTTACCAACACTAATCTTCCTCCCCTAGAAGGCCATTTGTTGCACCACGAAGAGATTCTAACTTTTGTTTTATTATACATCCAAATCTAATCCTCAAATTTGTAACTCTTGGGTTTTAAATTAAAACCTAGGTATTTTATTCCCTTATCTAAGTTCAAATGGTTCATAGGAAGTAAATTAACCATCTAGGATTTTTTTCTTCAACCACTACACTACATCAGGTTAATCTCTGTAGTTGTAGCCTTACAATAGATATCTAGAATCTCTTTTAAACTTCTTATGTCCCTTAAGGATCCATGACCAAATATCATTATGTCATTCACAAAAAATAGATGAGAAATCAACATAGAGTTTGATATATTGATCCCTTCTAAAATCCCTATTCTCCTTACACCTTTGATCATCATGCTTAGACCTTTAGCCACTAATAAAAATAAAATAGTGGATAATAGGAACCTTGATGTTGTTGGACCTAGTATTATGGGGTTGGCATTGATGACAAAGAGGACCAATATGGTCAATGTTGGGCATGGAGTTGGTATTGGAATTGATACAAAAAGAATCAAGTAGATGTCAATAAATCTGGTATAAAAGTCTCAGCAAGAAAAGTCTCGACTAGTCAAGACTTAAGTCGAGTCGGAAACAATTGTCTCAACCAGTCAAACCCTAAGTCGAGTCAAAATAATTAAATGGGTCAAGACAACTATCTAAATGAAAGGAGAAAAGATCAAAGTCGATTGTTTCAATAAAATGCAGTAGATATCAGGAATTCTGGTATAAACATCTTAGCAAGAAGTTGAAAAAGTCAAAAGTCAAAGTCAAAGAAATTAGGGATCAAAATCGAAGGTCGAAATTGAAGAGGTCGAAGTCAGATAAGTAGAAGAAGTCTAAGGTCAAAGTCGGATAAGTAGAAGAAGTCGAAATCGAAGAAGTCAAAGATCGAAGTCGAAACTGAAGCAAGTCAGGACAACCAAAGTCGAATTACACAAGTCGGTTTTCTTCTAAGTCGAGTTGGTCCAAGAAAGAAGTAACCTAAAGGTCAAAGTCGAAGCAAACTTAAATTTGGAAATACAAGTCGAGTCGAGGCTGAAGCAAGTTGGGCAGACCATAATCGAAATACTCAAGTCAAAATTTTTCTTAGCTGAGTCAACCAAAAAGATGTTTGTCGGTTGAATGAGGAAGCAAATACGAAAAAGGGTGAAGACCGAGTCAAATCATTAGTGACTAGCAGCTAAGAGGGAACTAATTTTAATATCCACCATCAAGTAAAATTTTTACAAGTTGAGTTTCAATAATCATCAACAAAGGAGATATGTTAAGGTCGATTTAGACATTCATGAAAATGTAAAATGTACTGAAGTCGATCTGGCATTTGACGATGAAAGGAAAATATGGGCAAGTTGCTTTCAAAGAACCATCTGTACCAGTCACCTCACACATTTTCTAGGGAAATTTTCAATGTGTCAGCTAATTGGGCATGTTCTGCACAAAACCCATGTTGTAGAATTGTAAAATTCATTTCCAACACTCCATAATCTTTGTACGAAATCAATGTCTATTTTGTGTACGAAAAGCAATTAATGAAATCACCATTTGTGTTAATTAAATGAAGGGGTGCAATGTTTCATTACTAAAAGACACAATGGTTCAACCTTAAACCTTTTGGAAAGTATATAAGAAGACAAACAAGGTGAAAGGAAAGTGTCTCTGTGGTCTACATCAAAAGATCAGAAACAAGTACAGAGTCCAAGGAAGAAAGTCAAAGTTACTTATGAAGTGAGGGTGGAAGGGTGGAGCAAGGAAGAACTAATGTCCTTTACTGATTAAAGTTTGAAGACAGGGAGTTGGTGCTTCCTAGGGTTTGTGCCCTAGAACAAGGGAGTTGGTGCTTCCTAGGGTTGAAGACCCGAACAAGGAGATTGGTGTCTCCCAATCATTATTGTAACTTATATTAATGTATTGATTTTATATTCAAGTTTATTGTTGTTGATCATTTTTTGTTAATAAGTTAAAATTATTAAAAGTTTAAATAATTAACCAATATTGATTCACCCGCCCCCCCTCTCAGTATTGACCAAGTTTCCAACCATTGGTATAAGAGTCAGGTTCCTTCAGCACAGTCTAACAATTGTAAGGTAGATTTTGAAGCAATAGATCAACAAGAGGGAATGTGCTCCAACAAAGCACATATGTTCAAAGGGAATGATTATGCATTCTGGAGTGTGAGTATGAAAAGTTATCTCATGACCCTTGGATGTGATGTTTGGCAAACTATTGAAAGTGGTTCTACTGCACCATCTACCCCACCTAATGATACTGCTACAAAGAAGTTATGCAATGACAATTCAAGAGTAGACAATGATATTCTAGGAGGATTAACCAATCCTATATTTGTAAAGGTAATGCACTATAAGTCTGCAAAAGAGATCTAGGACAAACTGAAGGTCATATATGAAGGAGACAACAAATTCAATGAAGCCAAACTGCAAACCTATAGAACTCAGTTTGAAAATTTTAAAATGGAGGAAGAAAACATAGTTGAATATCTTCAAAGAGTTGATGAAATTGTTAATTCGATCAGAGCATTAGGATAATAACTCAAAGACAAACCAATTGTCCAAAAGATCTTGAGATCATTACCTATGAGGTGTGATGCCAAAATTTCTACCCTTAAAGATAGACCAGATCTTGATAAGCTCACAGTGGATGAACTACCTGGGATCCTCAAAGCATATGAGATGAGAACAGGACAAGAAAAACCAACAAAAGGAGAAACATCCTTCAAGGCGTCGAAATCAAGAAAGAAGCAGGAGCAAGTACCTAATGAAGGTTTATCAGAGATATCTGATGAAGACGTATCTAACTTTATGAAGAAACTCATGAAAGTGAATAGTAAATATAAGGGGAAGTTTCCTCTGATATGCTTCAACTATGGTAAAGTTGGACACTTAGCTAAAAAATGTCCATATCCCAAGCAGAAGGATAGTAATGATGAAAAAATTCATAATCATAAAGAACATAAGAAGGGTAAGGCAAAGAACAAAAATAAATACTACAAACAAAAGAAGAATCTCTACACCAAAGAGGACAACAACTCTTCTAAAGAAAGTGAAGATGAAGTTTTAGAACTTCTATTTATGGGAATGAACACTCAAAATAATGATGTAGATGATGAATAAAACTTTGAAATTGAAGGAGATGTAGACCTAGAAGAAGAACTGATTAATTCTTTGGAGGAACAAAGAAAGTATAAAAAGAAGAACAATCTACTGAGGGCACAACTTCAAGAGTTTGAAGAATCACATCAATCAAGAGAAATAGATGCATCAAGAACCATCAAAGAATCAGAATAGATCATCAGTGATTTGAATTCCCAACTCCTAGAAGCTAAAATAATTGAAGAATTCATTTTAAAACAACTCAACGATGGAGAACAAGTATGTGAGAAGCTAGAAGCTGAGATTGAGTTGCTAAAAGGTAAACTTGAGAAAGAAAAGAAGGGATCAAAATTTGATATTAGTTCAAAGATCTTGGATGAAATTCTCAGTAGTCAGAGGTCACCAAACCACAAGATTGGTTTGGGATACACCCAAGACTCAACTTCTACATCACAAGGATCTGTGAAAAGACCAATCAGTTATGCAGATGCTCTTAAAATACCCTTAAGAAGAGAAGATAATAAAACAAGGATGATTCCATTGGACACTGTCCCAAATAAACAGAAATCAACACCCCCTACTAAAGAACAATATGATAAGAAGAATACAATCACCAGAAGAAAACCCTCTAACATATATCAATATACCTTCCTTGGATATTGTTATTCCCGCAATAATTTTGGACACAAAGTAGTGCATTCTAAAGCCTATAGAAGGCACAATCTAAATTTTTTCCAAAGAAGTAAGAAGTTCAATACATATAAAAGAAACTATAATTCGTTCTCTCCATTACAATATTACAATATGGAATGTCTCAAATGTAATAAATATGGACATGAAGCCAGTGAATGTTGATTTTCAAAGTATGTCAAAGAGATAAATATTCCCAACAATCTATAAGTATGGAATAAAAAGCAAGTAGAGAAAACAGAGTGTAAAGTAGCCCTGTATGCCAAAAACAAAGGATGTCAGTGGTATATAGACAGTGGATGTTCTAAACACATGACTGGAGATCAAAGCAAATTTCTCAAGTTAACGAAGAAAGAAAAATGAAAAGTCATCTTTGGAGATAATGTGTCAGCCAAGATACTTGGAAAAGGCACTGTTAGCCTAGGGAATAACAAGGCCAAAGCAAAAAATGTACTTTTAGTAGAAAATCTTAAGCCTAATCTCCTAAGTGCAAGTCAAACATGTGATCAAGGTCACATACTTACCTTTGATTCTCACAAATGTGAGATAAGAAGATAAGATACAGGGAAGCTAGTGGCAATTGCACCAAGAACATCCAACAGTGTCTACATCCTTGACATGGAAGGAGAAGAAAAATGTTGTTAAGGTCAAGAAGATGAAAGTTGGTTATGTCATAGAAGGTTGGGACATATAAGCTTTGAAAACTTAATCAAATCCAACAAGAAGGAGGCAATAAGGGATCTGCCAAAGATTATAAAGCCTTCAAATCCTATTTGTAAACATTGTCAAATAGGGAAGAAAACAAAATTCAGGTTCAAGACAAAAGAGCATTCTTCATCAAGACCCTTGGAGCTTATTCACACTGACCTATGTGGTCCTACTAGAACTAAAAGTATACATGGAGAACATTACTTTATGTTGGTCATTGATTACTACACAAGAATGACATGGGTATACTTTCTAAAGGATAAATCACAAGCCTTTGAGAAATTTAAGGCATACAAAGCCTTTGTAGAAAATGAAACAGATCTCAAAATTAAATGTCCAAGATCAGACAATGGATGAGAATTCACCTCTAAAGAGTTCATTAAGCTTTGTGAATATCATGGAATCAAAAGACAATTTTCAGCTCCCAGGACTCCTCAACAAAATGGAGTGGTTGAAAGGAAGAACAGAACTGTCCAAGAAGCTGCAAGAACTGTGCTAAATGAAGCTAAACTTCCAGATAAGTTTTGGAGAGACGAAATATACACAACAATTCACATACTCAATCGAGCACAATTGAGAGCTAACCATGACAAAACACCTCATGAACTATGGTTTGGTAGGCCAACATCAATGAAACACTTCAGAGACTTTGGAAGTAAGTGTTACATAAAAAATGATGAGGATAATCTAGGGAAATTTGACCCAAGATCAGATGAAGGCATATTTATAGGGTATTCACTTAACAAAAAGGCTTATAGATGTTATAACCTAAGACTACATAAAATGGTGGAAAGTGCCAATGTAAATATAGATGATCTAAAGTTAAGACAAGTCATACCCAAGACCATATCAACGTATGATGATAAAAGTGATGCAGAATATTAGAATGAAGAATTTGATGAAGAATCTCAAGAAAATGAACCCCACATTGATGATGAAGTTGACGAAGAAACACCCTTGCCAAAAGCCCCATCAAAAAGGGTTCAAAAGAATCATCCTGGAAGTCAGATTATTGGAGATAAAAATGCAGGAGTGGAAACAAGAAGGAGACTCACATTTGAGTCAGAACAAGTAATTTTATCCTTGATAGAACCTAATTCATTTAAAGAAGCCAACAAAAGTACAGATTGGATAAAAGCAATGGATGAAGAACTAGACCAAACAAAGAAGAACCAAACTCAAGAACTAGTTCCAAGACCCAAGGAAAAGAATGTGGTAGGAACTAAGTGGATATTCAAGAACAAACTCAATGAAAATGGGCATATCATAAAGAACAAACCCAGATTAGTATGCAAGGGATATGCCCAAGTGGAAGGTATTGATTTTCAAGAGACTTTTTCTCCAGTAGCAATACTTGAGGCCATCAGAATGTTCTTGGCATTTGCATGCTTCAAAAATTTCAAAATCTATCAGATGGATGTCAAGTCAGCGTTCCTTAATGGAACACTAGAATAAGAAGTCTATGTTCAACAACCAAAATGATTTGTGTTAATAGAAAATCAGGACTATGTGTGCAAGCTAAAAAAGGCCATGTATGGTCTTAAACAAGCCCCTAGGGCATGGTTCTCAAGGCTTGATCAATACCTGCAAAAACAAGGATATAAGAGAGGGACCACTGATAACAACTTATACATCCAAATTGAGGATTAAAACATGATTATTTTGGTGGTATATGTAGATGACATCATATTTGGAAGTAATCATACTATACTATGAAGAAAGTTTGCAACCAAAATGCAAGAAGAATTTGAAATGTCTAGGCCGGGAGAATTGTCCTTCTTCTTAGGTTTACAAGTAACTCAAACAGAAAAAGGAATATTCATTTCCCAAGCCAAATATATCAAGGAAATGCTAAAGAAATTCCAAATGGAAGACAATAAACCTATGAGTACTCCCATGGTCATTGGATGTAAACTAAGCCTAGAAGATGACTAACCAAAAGTGGACCAAACTATGTACATGTCAATGGTTGGAAGTCTGCTATATTCAACAACAAGACCTGACATCATGCAGGTTGTAGGACTTGTGGGGAGATTTCAATCTGCACCTAAAGAAACTCACTTAAAAGGAGTAAAGAGGATATTCATATGTCTTAAAGACATCTTAGAACCTAAATTATGGTATCCAAAAGATAAGGAATTCACTTTAACTGCATACATTGATGCAAATTGGGCTAGTAGTATAGATGATAGGAAGAGCACCAGTGGAGGAGTATTTTTCTAGAAGAATGTCTGGTAGCATGGCTAAGTAAGAAGCAAGCATCCACATCACAGTCTATAGTAGAGGCATAATACATTGATGTTGCATCTTGTTGCACGCTAGTTCTTTAGATGAAGTAAACATTAGAAGATTTACTAGTAAGTTATGATCATCCCATTACTATTAAATGAGATAACACTAGTGCCATAAATATCTCTAAAAATCTTGTAATACATTCTAAAACCAAACACATCCCAATCAAATATCACTTGTTAAGAGATCAAGTTACTCAAAAAGTGGTGAAATTAGAATATGTAGACACAAAAGAACAAATAACATACATCTCTAGAAAACCTCTACCAAGAATCACCTTTGAAAATCTTAGGCAGAAATTATGAGTAATTCCCATACCACATTAAAACTACAAAAGTTTCATCAAAAGAAACAAATACATGGACAGGGGGAACATCACCTTAGGGGGAGCATCGACTCAGGGGGAGCGAAGAAAGATATCTTTTGTCAGAGGGGGAGGATAAGCAGTAAAAACCCGATTAAAAATAGAGAGTTTTACTTTGTTGCCATCAAAGCCAAAGGGGGAGAATGTTGGACCTAGTATTATGGGGTTGGCATTGATGACAAAGTGGACCAATATGGTCAATGTTGGGCACGGATTTGGTATTGGAATTGATACAAAAATAATCAAGTAGATGGCAATAGGTTTGGTAAAAAAGTCTCAGCAAGAAAAGTCTCGACCAATCAAGCCTTAAGTCGAGTCAGAAACAATTGTCTCGACCAATCAAACCCTAAGTTGAGTCAAAACAATTAAATGGGTCAAGACAACTACATAAATGAAAGGAGAAAAGATCAGAGTCTATTGTTTCAATAAAATGCAGTAGATATCAAGAATTCTCGTATAAATATCTCAGCAAGAAGTTGAAGTTGAAGAAGTTGAAAAAGTCAAGTTGAAGTCAAAGAAATAGGGGTCAAAATCGAAGGTCGAAATCGAAGAGGTCGAAGAAGTCGAAGGTTGAAGTGAGATAAGTAGAAGAAGTCAAAGGTCGAAGCCAGATAAGAAGAAGAAGTCAAAATCAAAGAAGTAAAAGATTGAATTCGAAGTCAAAGTTGAAACCGAAGCAAGTCAGGATGACCAAAGTCAAATTACACAAGTCGGTTTTCTTCTAAGTCGAGTCGATCCAAGAAAGAAGTAACCTAAAGGTCTGAGTCGAAGCAAAATCAAATTGGGAAATACAAGTCGGGTCGAGGCTGAAGCAAGTTGGGTGGACCAGAATCGAAATACTCAAGTCAAAATTTGTCCTAGTTGAGTCAACCAAAAAGATGTTTGTCGGTCAAATGAGGAAGCAAATACGAAAAGGGTGAAGACAAAGTTGAATCTTTAGTGACTAGCAGCTGAGAGGGAACTGATTTTAATATCCACCATCAAGTAAAATTTTTACAAGTTGAGTTTAAATAGTCACCAACAAAGGAGATATGTGGAGGTCAATTTAGACATTCATGAAAAGGTAAAATGTACTGAGTTCGATCTGGCATCTAACGATGAAAGGAATATCTAGGCAAGTTGCTTTCAAAGAATCGTCTATATTGGCCACCTCACATTTCCGGGGAAAATTTTCGGGGGTTGGCTAATTGGGCATGTTCTTCACAAAACCCATGTCGTATAATTGTAAAATTCATTTCCAACACTCCAACATATTCGTGTGAAATCAATGTCTAATTTTGTGTACGAAAATCAATTATTGAAATCACCATTTGTGTTAATTAAATGAAGGGGTGCAATGTTTCAATACTAAAATACACAATGGTTCAAACTTATACCTTTTGGAAAGTATATAAGAAGACAAACAAGGTGAAAGGAAAGTGTCTCTATGGTCTACATTAGAAGATCAGAAACAAGTACAGAGTCTAAGGAAGAAAGTCAAAGATACTTATGAAGTGAGGGTGTAAGGGTGGAGTAAGGAAGGATTAATGTCCTTTACTGATTAAAGTTTGAAGATGTGGAGTTGGTGCTTCCTAGGGTTGGTTCCCTAAAACAAGGGAGTTGTTGCTTCCTAGGGTTGGTGCTTTAAAATAAGGGAGTTGGTGCTTTATAGAGTTGAAGCCCTGAACAAGGAGATTGGTGTCTCCCAATCATTATTGTAACTTGTATTGATGTATTGATTTTACATTCAAGTTTATTGTTGTTAATAAGTTAAAATTATTAAAAGTTTAAATAATTAACTAATATTGATTCAACCCCCCCCCCCTCTTGGTATTGACCAAGTTTCCAACAAATGCAATCCTCTTGAAGCATTAAAAAATCTAGATGGAGAACCATTGTTGAGAACAAAAAGGAAGTTGATGTCAAGCAACCCATAATCCATTCAATGGTTTTCAAGTTTAGACCCAGTAGATAAGAAGTAACCTAAGATATAACCAATTAATTTTGTCATAAGCTTTTGCAAGGTCCAAGTTCAACATACTGTAGGAATTTTCTACATTCTGGTTGAATGAATTCTTTCCTGTGTGATTCCCACCACATCATGAATTTGTTTATTGAATAGAAATCCAAATTATTCTTCAAAAACCACCTTAGACATAATTGCTTTGAGTCTATTAGTAATGATTTTTGAAATTAATTTATATATCATATTGCATAATGCAATAGGTCTGAATTCATCAAGGGAAGCAAGATCTTGGCTCTTGTGAATAAGAGCTATAAATGTAGAATTGATAGCTCTCATGACTCTCCATGAGACCCTCGACTCCTCAACCAACCTCAATAGATCACCCCCCACCAAATCCGTAAAAACTTAGTAGAATTTATGTTGTGTACCTCAATAATTCTAAAAAAAAACATAATAGAAACCCTTAAATCTAGAAGAGAAATCCTCAACTTCAACAAGAAACCAAATCATTCACCAAAATAATGAACACAAGAGAATAGAAGAGAAAACCTTGAGATAGGGTAACACCATATATTATTCCTTATGGAAGGAAAACACTCCTCAAGCAATGATTGATACAATTACAATAAACTTCACCATGCTCTATTGCGTTGCTTCTACTTCTTTATATAGTACTATATATCTCGTAAGAGCATTCTAGAGTAGGTGGAACCTTCTAGTGACCCTTCTATCTCCCAAGAACATTTTAGTATAGTAAGCCTTCTTGCATTCATTGTGTTCACACAATTACACGGGCCTTATTTACTAGACATGGCCTCCATACATAACAATACATAGTCATATATTTATTATTATTCTCAATGTGTACCTCCCTAGGTACCCCATATTACCCCCTTAGGTATACTACAATTCAAAAGTCCACCCTTTAGGCCTTGGAATTTTAGCTCATTTGAAATAAGTTAAAACAAATTTAATCTCTCCCTTCGTTACTTTTTCTTGCATGTATGAATTTATTTGTTCATCAATAATCTTGGGAGATAACTTGATAATGTTCACAATTTTGCCAATATTGGTTAACTCGAGACATTGAAATGGAGTTTTCCTACTTCAAATATCTCAATAAAAGATTTGGCTCTAGTATCATTTAGCCTATTGATTTCCCATATTGTATTCACATCCCCTCTATAACTAGCATATTTATAGATAAATTGTGTATTCATATCTCATTCAGAAAGCCAAATTACAATACTTTTAAGCCTCCATTCCATTTCCTCCTTATCAAGAAGAATATTATTTTTCCCTTCTAGCTCTTTAAGTTTACATAATTCTTCTTCTGCAAAACCCTTGCCCATTGTTTTCAAAAGACACTTTATCTTTTCCTCCACATCTTCGAGTTCTTTTTTGCCTTTCTGAGGTTTTGACCACACACACTTATTGCACCATTTAATCTTTTCAAGTTGTTAGTAAACTTCTTCATTGTCGAGTCTTAATTACTATTGTCACAATGTCTCCACTTTGTATAAACCAAAGCTTTGAAATCTTCCTTGGATAACCATGAGTGTTTAAATTTAAAAGGTGCACAAGGCTTCCTATCATCATAATCAATTTGAAGAATTATGGGCATACAATCCAACAAACCACCCCGACCTACACAAGATTTTATCCGTGTTTTGTCTGTTAACAATTGCTCAACCATAAGGAATCTATCTAGCCTTTTTATATTGCTTCTCTGCCTTTTATATCATTTCTCCATGTAGCAACTAATTTGACTGATTCCACATTGACAAGCTTTTAAACTTCAAGAAAATGAAAAAATAAGTCAACAAGAGGATCCTTCCTTTCTAGCTCTCCATAGATATCTCTCTAATTTAGAATAAGATTCAAGTCCCCTCTAATAATTTTGTTACTACCATTTCAGATACCAAAGTCCCCAAGACTTTCCCAATAAGTCTTTCTCTCCCCATAAGGACCATACAAATTGATAATTTTGTACACCTTTTCTAGTTCTTTTGACTTGACTTCAATCTCTACACTTGCATTTGAGACGTTTGTAAAAAGAACAAATAGATTAACATTCCAACCTGGTAACAATCCACCTAATAAACCTTTAGCATTCACCAAACAAAAACTCCATTCTTTAATAAAGGAAGATAAAAACTCTATAGCCTTTAAATCTGCAAAGATAGTTTCTTGAAGTAATAATATATCATGTTCATACACCACATGTACACATTTTAAGACTTGTTGTTTTGGGGCACCCCTAACTCCTCTGGCATTTAAGGAAGGAATAACCATTAAGGAACAATTTTAGGGGTCTTCCCTACTATAAGGGACCCATAAAAGGTAAGCCTCTTTCCTTCCCTAACTTCTATTTTAGCCCGAGACTTGGATTTTGTGAAGTGAGACTTCCTTCCTATTATGAAAGGACTATCCTTATCTGGGGCCAAACCCCCTTCCAATACTCCAAATTCTTCAACAAACTTATTTTTAGTCCTTATAAGTGTGAAGATATAAGAGCAGATTTCTTAGAATTTTCACTATTTCCTAAAAGAAAACATTTCGATCGAGGAGCCTCAATGACTTGTGGCTCAACTGTCACCTGCATGGGAGAAAGTATTGGCCTTCCTAATTTTGGCTTCTCCTCTAAATTCCAAGGGATTAACCCAAAAGTAGGAGAAATTTGGTCAAACCTATTCCCAAAAATTAAGGAAAGAAGTAGAAATATCAGAGACTACCAATTGACCATAACCCCTTATACCCTCTTTATTATTACACACATAACTCAGACACCCACTAGAAAAAGGGAGCTCCCAATGAAATGTCTAAGTGCATAGAGAAGAAGTATATGAAGGCATACCTTTCAATGGTGAACTTGAGAAAGGATTATTTGGGAAATCCTTTGAGACATGGGAATTTTCTTGTATCTCTGAAAGTTCCTCATCCCCTTCCTGAACCAGTACTTCAACTTCATTTAATGAAATAGGAACTTCTACCCCATCACTGCTTCCTTTGGAGAATTCTCCTTTAGGATCGCTAATGAAACTATTTGTTTCCCACACCTTCTGCTTCCAATCAAGCCAACTTCTAGGGTTTCTACACTCCTCCCATATATAACCTATTCCATGGCTTGCACTACATCTAAAAAAAATCCTCTAGAAATCAAACTTTTGGGTAAAGGTCCAATTCCCCAAGATATCTTAATATCTATTGGAAGCCCTTTTATAAGGTCCAACTCTACTGATATTTTAATAACCCTCATATATTCTTAACTCATAAATTTATCCTCCAAGGCGATGAACAAGTTGAGAGTGATATTTAATAACCATCATATCTTCTCAACTCATAAATTTATCCTCCAGAGTGATGAACAAGTTGAGAGTTTTCCCCACATATTCTAAAATCTTTTGATTACAGAGCTCTAACATAAGCCCGGGCAAAAGAACCCACTCCTATTGCACAAATTTTCGAAGCCTCCATGGATCAAATCCAGGTTTCCCTTTTTTTAGGACTAGTCCAGATAGCCCCCACTGCCAGTCTTGCTTGAGAAGCAACTTTATATCCTCTTATGATTTCAACATGAAGCACAACCACCCTCGCACTAAAAGATGGAAAACATACATATACCCTAATACTGAACAACATACCTCAGTGAGCCATGAACGCAAAGATTCTTCTTTCACAAACTTACCCATAAACCTCACAGATAGTGTCTTATCCATCAAACCGTCAACCTCCGGCAAGCCTATGTCTAGCCCCATGACCATTTAAACCTTTTGGGCTTTAATATGATGCATTTGCGACTTATTTTATTGCAGGATGGCTTCAAAGCCTCATGCTCTTTCACTCCCAATGCCTTAGGATTATTTACTTTCGAATTCCCTTTTCCCCCTTGACTCTTCTCCCACTTCCTCCTAGCCCCTATAGAATGATACATAACCCTCGACTCTACACCAATAACATGCAATTCCTCTCCTAGACCATGACACCCCAACTTCTCATAACTTAGGTAGACTCAGGATGACTCTTCATGAAACAATGAACAAACCACTTCAATGGACACAAGGAGATAGTTTCAAATTAACTTTTCATATGGGCCTCCATCAAGATTCCTTAAAGAACCACCTTCCTCTTGATACTTCTTGTGGATCACAAGCTCACCATCTGGTATACACATAAATGGAGCCCGATCCATCTCATTAGGATATTTATCACTTTTTAAAAGCCTCCTACCTTTCCATATTTCAAGTACCTCTTGATGAGACCAAACACTTACAATAAGGATGGATCATATTCCACCTCATAATCTACGAGGTAGAGGTACTTAATTACTCTAGGGCCTAGCCATAACCCTGAAACTATCTACACCATCTAGATGTGAGAACCCTAGATTAATTGACCATAGATCCTCATGTGTGTGTATGTGCACGCGCGCGCACACACACACACATTTAAAAAAAATAACACACACACATAGATATTTTTAAAAAATAACATAATGTATTAAAAAATGAATGGATACATTACATTCTAAACTTGCGCCATGGCACAAATCGATAACTCAAGACCACAAAAACCCCTAGCCACTTAGGACCATACCAACAACATTACTAGAATGAGCCAACCTCAACCATAAAAACCATGAATACTCTAGTACGTAGGCATAATTCCATTGCATAATAGAAGGACATCCAACCAACAGACCATGAAGACCATCCAACTATGCAACCATAGATAAAAGAGGATGAGAAAGACATAAATTTTTATAGAAAGTCGAAAGGAGGAAGTTCTTAGCTAACACCCTCATTTCCTCCATAGAATTCATCATTCCAACCATGAACACCATCTTTACATAAAGAATAAACCTTGGAGTTATGTTAACAAAAAATGTGAGTGAAAGAAACCATGTTGAAGCTACTCCTTAGAGCTGATATCTAATCCATCATTGCTTTAAGTCCTAAACTTTGCAAGAAGATTTAGCTATTAAGCTAATCCCCTAAAACTTATGATTCCCCCTTGACCTGGAGACTACTAACATTCCTCTCAATCGCTAATTTGAGAAGGGTTTACAAGGTTGATAGCTATACCCATTTATTGGTTCCTTCTCCAAGGCACGAAGAGAAAGAGAAATAATGAGAGGATATAAAATAAAGAACACACCCCACACCATATTTACTTGGACTCTCTAGGAAAGCACCATCAAAGAAGCATCGGGTTAAGAATCATCAATCAATAAAGGATTAACTTGACAATTTTTCCTCTCCTTCATAGTATCTTTGTATTCCTCATAACATAAATTAACTCTATAATATGCTTGTTTATGAGAGAATGAGTCATTTTGGAAGATGATTTGAATCTAGACCTTCATACATCCTAGTTAACAACTAGGAAATATTTATATTCACTCACCTCCTTATCCTCATACTAGGTTTTGAAGGACTTCCATACTTCCTTTAAATAATGACATCGCACAAAATAGGTGTGTAGTGTTTTCCTCATGTTCTCAACATAACATACACATGCTTGGCCCCTATTTTTCCCTCTTGTTTAAGAAGTCCCAGGTAAGCACCTCAATAGAGAGAGAGCTAACCAGAAGAATAGATTTTCCTTCATAACACCTTTAATCTTCCACATGACATCCCACCACCATTCCTTGTTCATCCTTACATCTTTGGAAAATAGAGAGGCATATCCCAACCTCGTGGAATATGAACGTGTAGATGGAGTTTTTTATCATATTAATTCGTCCTCTCCTATTTTTGACTTGATGGAATTGTTTATAAGGGTTTGAGAGTAATCAACCCATTCCTATGCCAATGCCCTTGCCAATCGCATTTCCAAAGCCATCTTCCACTTTTCTCTCCATGGTTTGACTTGTATAGGTGATGAGACATTATGGAATATTTGAATATTCATGTGACGTAGGTATTCCCAAAGGGATTGATAAAGATTGTAATTTATTTTCATTCCTACCCATGGATCTACTCCCACACATACCTTCTCACCATCCAAAATCCTTCATGCCATTTAAGATCCTATAATAGGGAATGCATCGACCAAGATTCTCCAAATAATGGAGTAGTTTTTATGTGATTTGGTCTCCTTCATTATCTATTCTTCAAAGGATAGAGCCTCACTGTACTTTACATGCATGATATCATGTTGTTGGTCTTCACCCTTGAATAGACTCCATAAGATTTTTGCTTCTAGAGCCTATGCAAATAATTGTATATTCTTCAATCCCTATCCCTAGAGGTTCTTGGGCTTAAAAAGTCTTTTCTAGTTGATCCAGGCCATAATGTCCTGATTTTTCCTCCCTCACCATAAAAGTTGGACATTTCTTTCTTATTTTTTTATGGACCACCAAGGGAATGTGTGCAATCAAATGCCAATAAACCAAGGTTGTCTCTAAGACTAACCTTATAAGGGTCAAACACCCTCCTAATCATAGCCATTTGTAGCACCATACTTCTATCTTCCTTTCTATCTTGTTGTACTACAAAGCCATATCCAACCACTGAAACCATATTCATCTAACTTTAGATTGAACTGAAGTATTTAATCTCCTTTATGGAAAGGAATCTCTTTGTACTGCAAAATGGTTTTGAGTAACCTACATCGACCCTTAGTAACCTTGTGTAAAACTAGTGATGATTTATGCTCATTGATCTTCATATAAGTTGCTCTCATATATAGTTTTGGGTTTTCTTGGAGCTTTAAAGAATACCCAATTGAACCACTCCCAAATAGTAAAATGTCATTTATGAAGAGCATATGAGTTAGAATATGATGTCTTCCCATTCTTATACCCTTCATACCCCTCCTTTGTCTAGAAGAGATCATATACCTACTTAGAACCTCTACTACAAGTAGCAATTTAGGGGAGATACCGGGAAACCTTTTTTAAACTCTTTGAATCCTAAAGGGCT
>ML806791.1:397395-415342 GCA_009831015.1 Picea engelmannii | reverse complement strand
CTGAATCAAATCTGATTGTTGTTTGACTTCTTCATTCACATGTTGAAGGCGGTTAATTTCATTTTCCTTTGTGGCAGTTTTTGTAAGCAATACTTCCAACCTCTCTTCATTTCTTGCAAACTTGTTTTTCAACACCTGCCTCTCACCTTCCATGGAAGCTAGTGTAGCATTATACTCATTCACCTGGGTCTTCAAGAACTCTACTTGAATGCTTGGCTTGTATTATTTTTGGTCATGGATCCCCTTTCAATAGCCATCAAATTAAGATTTGTTTACAGCTCTGCAAGAGTGCCTTCCAAACATGCCAATCTTCTTCAAGTTTTTTGAGTAATTCCTGAGTCCCTCTCATGGATTCTAGCGCATGAAAAATGACTCTGCTTCAGTGCTTAGATTTTTATTTGTTTGAGACAGAATTCCACTTTCACTAGCCATCAAATCAAGTTTTATTCGCAGCTTTGCTGATGTTGGTCCCTTTGTAGGATCTTTTACCAAGCACATAGCTACCATTTCCTTGAAAGACTTTGAAAAATTCTTGTCCCTTTCATAGTCAAGACCTGTAATTGCAATGATCATGCCCACACACATACAGAGTGGATGATTTGGAAAATGGGAAGCTAATTCATTGATTCAACACAGTATTCTGGCAATAAATTTGCTCCTTAATCAACTTGATTTAATTTCTGAGACAAAGATATCTCTAGGGTATGTTTCCATGGATAAATCAATCAACCCACTAAAATATGAATAATCCTTTAGCACAGATCTGAAAAAGTGATAAGCATGCACACAGACCCAAGCCATTGAGGAGATCTGAAAAATGACCTTTAAAACACGAGCTAGAACTCTGTAATAGCTCACTTTCTGAAGAAACCATCCACAATGAGGGTAAAGAGGCTAAAAACGGTTCTGGGTTTTCAACCGTTCGAGCTAATTCAAAACCATTTGCCCAGAATCGCTCACGCAAAAACGTGACTCTGGGAGCAAATTCGGGGCAAACTTCTCTGGCAAGATGAAACCACAACTGACTCTGAACACCTTGGAGGCTTAATTCGCCCTCCAGCAGCCAGGAGATAACATACAATGATCCAGGCTAAGGGACAAGGGTTTGAATAGATTAGGCTAAGAGATTCTCCCAAAAATCCACAGAGGTAACCCTGGCAAGGAGGCAAACATCAATGCAAAGTGTGTGAGGGTGATAGAGGTTATCTCTGTTCATGCCAGTTTACTGTTCTACCCATTAAAGCATAGTTCAACCATTAATCCATGTGCACAAACAATGAAATTGAATAGATATGTGCCTACCAATGTGTGCATAAATCAATCAATTTCAAAACAAAATCAAATAATCAACCATGCGCCAATGTCTTGTAACAACTCATATAAGTATTTTAGCCAAGGTGCCAAAGAGTCTTCAACACGCCAATAGTTATAAAAACATTAACATGGTGATTATATCAAAAGTCATATGCGAAATATTTAACCATAACGCCTATGCATTGTTGTGAGCCCAATGGTTAAATAGGCCAAGTAAGAAACATGTAAATCCAAAGCATCACAAACCTAATGAAACCAAGTCACATAATCAATCAAAAAATGTCCAATGAGTACAGATAGAAAGATTTGCCAGCTGGGTAATGATAAGTGAAATGTAAGCACAAAGGACATATCAATCAGAAGGATGACAATGGTTCAAACAAGGATTCTAATGTGACTTTGAAGGAATAAGTTTTTTACACTTACAGTCGCGAAAACAAAATGAAGATAGGCGTGCGAAAAAGCGCAAAGAATAAAAGCATTGTTCATTTGAAAATTGCGACGAAAAATCAATGTTTGTGAAACATTGGTGTAGGCAGCTTATGAGACAATGAAAAATGTGAATTGGCTGCCAACAGATCCCCATTCCCGACTTTGCAGTACCCACACCTCCATTTGCATCTTCGGTACTGTTATCCGGTAGCATTCTTCCCCACATGAGTCGTCCCATTCATAGCAGCTTGTGGCACTTCTGACACTCATGCTATTTTTCAAAAACCCTTTAGGGATGGGAGTCCTGATAGTCTTTCATCATGTCACGAATCAAACCACATACTCTTTCTCCTCATTTTGCTAGCTTTCCCACACGAACTCCCAGATCATCTCTTCATGGTTCTATTTTTTTCCTGCACTTCCATAGTTTCATGAACCCTACATTTCATCCACAATCAATTTGCCCATCTACAAATCTCCCTCCATTTCACCTTCCTCATACAGAAACTCACCAATGGGGCCACCACCCTTCATCAGTTTTATGAGAAAATTATGCCCTACATAAGCCACCCATATCACACTCGGGCACCCATTTCTGTATTTGTACATTTCTCCCTAAAATTATTCATTATTTATTGTACAAACGCCTTTATTTCCCAGTCATTACATTCCCTTTTTTTCGTCACCTTTGGGCAATCTGCTTCCCTTTTTTTGTCCAACTGCAACCCATGTCACCCTTGGTTGGAGCACTACTTATCATCAACCCTTGTCGGCATCATCCATATCTTCAGAGTACCCCACAGGTCACTTACCTCTACCCTCTGAATTTGTTCACCTTGTCCCGCCTCTGGCACAACTTATTACCGATCTTGTCGTCCCCCTGACACTCGACCTCGTTGCACGGTTGCGACCACTTTTTATCTCATACATCCTCCAACCAAGGGTAGTCTTGAGTCTTCCCACATCTTGACTTCATCCATGTACCTCTGCCACTTCCTCACCTCATTAGATTTCATGAAGCCCTTTGCTTCTAGGAGTCGCATTCCCCTTTTTTCGACATCAGCACAATTTTCCAGAAGGGCGATAGTATCTTGATTCTCATTTTCCACTCAATGAGAGATCTCGGACAACACAGGGTGAAACACCATTACTCCCTGCTGTCATTGACCCCCATAAAATTCGACGCCAACACTTTCCCATGTTACGGTGGGTCTTACTTTGTGACTATTGAAGTTATTTCTCTCATTTGCCGAAGACCTCTGAACTTGGCTGGGCTATCAATGCCCACATAATCATTGCTACTTATTAACGCGATCACTGCCTACTATTTAGAGTATGTTCATTTGCAGAATTGTCTTTCTCCTTTATCACAACCACCCCCAAGGGCGCTACAATTGTCTACACCAACGCTTCAGTCATCTTTTTCAGAGTTACATGACACGAGCATGGGGCATGCCCGCCTCGTTTGTACACAGTTTTATATTTTACACACCTCATGGAAGGTCGGGTCCTACCGGTTCATTTTTCCCTCCAACGGATCACTCTGGACAATCACACTATTACTCTCTCTTACAAAAACATTCTCTGTAGAGGAAACATTGATGGATTTCGGCTATACGTATGCTCCTAACCTCATCCATCAGGGGGCATCTATTATCACTGAAATTTCATCAGCACAGGGTTACAAGAACTCAGCATTGTCAAACAGTGATGAAGTCATTCATGGACCTGAATTAATACCACAACATTCAAAAAAGGTCAAAAACTATACAAAGTAGTGAAAAATTGAAGAGCGCTTTGTAGACATTGGGCGCGCACACGCATGCGTGGAACAGGAACGTAGCAATCGCACAGAGGCACATGATGCACAATTGTTAGCGCAAAAATACGCACACCTGCTAAACGACGCATTTATTAAAGTGGTCAGCCTCCCAACCACTTATGGTTTAGCTCCCAAGCCGATTTGACCCTCAAATCTGGGCTGTATCCGAATGGTGGTCCATTCAAAGACCTAATAATGCCCTAAATGGCCTCTTTTCACACTACAAAGCAGTTAAACAATAACCCAAAGCAATGCTATAAAAATCCATGAATGCACCTCATTTTCTCAAGGAATTCAAAGTAATGTTATACTGTCTATATTGTTTTAAGGACTCCATCCTTGACAAGAGAATTTTGGCACCACTACATTGGGCAATCCACCTCACCATTGAGTGGATTTGTAAAGAGTTCTTTCATCACCATTTTCCATTTTCTTTGTTGTAAGAAGAGCTAGCTAGTGAGGGTCCAAGAGCCTTCCCTTGGAGGAAGAAGGGATTCATAGTCCCCTTTCTTCTTGGTGCTTTGTTTTCATCAATAGATCAGCCTCAAACATTGGTGACATGGGTCTTTTGGTTCTTTTTGTTTCTATGTCCCTATGCTCATGAATTTTGTTTTTATTCCATCTATTAGTTCAATTCTTAATTATAGATTTTGTTTTCTTTCCCTAACTCTTTTCTCTACAACTATCCTGCTCAACAGACCCAACTAAGCTTGCAAGCACCTCTGATTTTCTCACCAAGGTGACGAAAGAGGTGCAACAGTCCTCATGAGGTTGTCTTTTCAATCCTGATAGATTCAAGCATCAACAACAAGTTCATTCTTCAACCAATCCTCAAATTTAGGCGTATCTTCTTTTCGTGTGTCAAATTATGCATCACGTGATCTGTTAATGTGTTGAAACAATACTTTTTGGATATCTTCAAGGAATATTTTACGCATCTCTAAAAAGAACCACAACCTTGCTTTGACTAGTGAGAGGTTGTTCCTTCTTGCATAGTTTATGATGTAGTTCTCAATTTTGTGCTCCCACCACTCGCTTATGTCTTGCAAAGTTATCATTTATGTATACTTCTACATGCCCAAGTTTAGTACTAATGGAAACATAACTAATGTTGTAATCTAGGGAGTGTTACTACTAAATCCTTACATAGACATCATAAAGATACATGCATACACATATACATAGGTAGAGACATACACAAGTAATGTGATCCCAAAAAACAATCCTTTTATTATATGATAGAACAATACAACACAATTACATATAACCTCTCACCTGAAGCTATGTGAGCCTTCATGTGCTTATCTATTTATACCTCTTTTAGGAAGTTATAACTACTTCACTGCTTGGGTCGGTTGATAGACTCCAACCAATTTCTACTTCTAACTACATCGGTCAACCGACAGGTTCTAACTTGGTCATCGGGTCTAGCTAATAGGGTCAACTAGCCCCTACAACAAATGTGAATGTTGGTCAAATAAAAACAAGGCTGTAATGAATGTAATTGTTCGTGGATACTTGTTGATTGAAAAAAAAAAATTGTACAAGAACAGAGATGTTGATTGCATGTGATTTCTCGTGGATGTTAGGTTGCACAAAGAAACTAACAAAATTATGAGATGAAGAGAGTATACAAATGAGAATGAAAAAAAGAAGAAGATGATGATGCTTATGATTTAATATGGTCAAAGCTCGCTCAAAGTTCAAAGATCGCTCGGTGGATATTTCAGGCTACTCAGAGATCAAAGTTCCTCTCCATAACAATCAAGTTATTTCTAGTAGGTGTTGTTAAAAAGTTATTTTTCTGTGGCTCAGAAAAGTAATTTATTTTAAATGCTTTTATCATGTTTTGTAGTTAGGTCAAAGTTGAGATGCAAAATGAAAATGCAATTGACATGAAGCAACTAGCATGAGTCGAAACCCATTATGCTTGATCTAATCGACTGAGGTAGACTGGTCGACTGAAAAATATGGTCGATGCTACCAAAGCATGCTAGAATACCACCTACAGGCCCTTATTTTACATCACACAGTGGTGGGGATGTTGACTAGCTGGTTGACTTGGTTGACCTAGATGACTTTTGATTTTTCAACAGATTTTGTTCATGTCAAATTCGATGGGAATGAGAATATACCAACAGTCTGATGCCAAGAGTCTTGTAATGCCCATGGAAAACAAAGAAAGTTTGGACATAAAGTTGATGTTGATAAAGTTGAAAAAGTCAACCTATGAATTTTCCATGACGACACTCGTATTTTCCATCGTGAAGTTTTCGCCTTCCTAACTATTCAATGATCTGGTGGAAAACTTAAATGATCTTCATTAAAACACAACAATTTGACCAACACATTGTTGATTTGTATCAATTTATACAACAATTCCTCCACCATGATCCACGTTTGACTACATCTTCTCGATAATGACATTGACATGAAAACTTTTTTGGTGATAACTGCCACTACTACCTGATTAATATGGCTAATCGAGAATAATAATTGATGAGTCAACACTTATCAGATGTAATTATAGTAAGCTTGATTTCTCTCTTGGGACGAGTTGTGGGAATCAAATCCGGCCTACTCTATTGCTTCGGTTCTGGATGAATAAAGAGAGAATCTCTTGTTGGAATGAATGAGATGGAAAAGAGAGTAGTGGTTGAAAAAAAATGACCAGGTTTCACAACCCACCCCTTATAAATGGAGGCCAATAATTGATGACTTATACAATGCATTTGCACAGACAAATCCCTATGAATTTTGGTGCAGCCACCATAGTGATGGGACAACAACAATTTGGCCCCTGGAGCATACCCCAACAAGAGGATAATTTTCATCGACATCCTATGGTTTGGAAGCTATGATAAATGTCTAAGTGGAATTCAAAGAATACCTAGTTTAATTACTCCATTGACTATGCGAGATAGAGAACCGACTAAGATTTTTTCTATGCAAAACTGGGTAAAGGGGAGAATGGTGGAAAAAATATTCTTAAAAAATGACTGACTATAATTCATTATGAAAATAATATTGATTTGTCAATGTCGATGTTAATGTTGGTTGACGAAGTAGTGTTGGTTGAAATCGTGGTCAAAAAATGGTTGACAATCAATTGGTCGACGATGATCCCATTATTATTTTTTCACTTGGATTTCAAACTACCATACTATATGTTGATAAATTGTGAAGTAAGAAATGCAGAGAGAAAGAATAGAACAAAAAACAGTATATTAGAATATAAGAATAAGAGTACAAAATGAGTACATGAAGAAGTTCATGAAGAAGTAAGTAAGTACTATGCAAAGGGAAATAGCTGAGCTAAATAGGCTCAAGCAAAACAAGAATAGAAAGTACAGCTGGCAATGTACAGTCAGCCTATTGAGGTTACATTATATTTAACACTCCCTCTTAAACTCATCAGTTACAAGCATCAACAATGATTATGCCTAATTGTTTTCTTTTAAAATCAAAAACCGATTTTCCCATTGGCTTTGTAAAGATATTAGCAAGTTGATCTCGAGAACCACAAAATTGTAGTACAATATCACCATTATTGACTAGCTCACGTATGAAATGAAAACAAGTGTCAATGTGTTTGCTTTTCTTGTGAAACAATGATTTTTGGATAGATCAATTGATGAAGTATTTTCATAGAAAATAGGAGTTGGATGCTTTTCTGTATGTGACATATCTTTCAATATTCTTCTCAGCCACACAGCTTGACAGGAAGCTGAGGTAGCAGCGACATACTCTGCCTCTGTAGAAGATATTGATACAATTTTACCATGCTGATTTGTTTTGGTGTAAAGAGTTGGCTCATTTTGGCTTTTGCTAAAACCACTTTTGATCAGGTAAGTGTCAATTCTGTTGTACCAAGCTCTTGGAGCTTTCTTTAAGCCTTACAAGGCTTTCTTCAACCGATATACTTTGGCTGGTTTCTCTTGGACTTCAAATCCAGGTGGTTGATCAACATAAAATTCTTCTTCTAAGAAACCATTCAGGAATGCTGACTTGACATCCATATGGTATACTTGCCATTTGTATTGGGCTGATATGGCCAATAGAGTCCCTACAGTGTCTAGTCTTGCTATTGGAGAAAAAGTTTCACCATAATCAGTACCTAGTTGTTGTGAGAATCCTTTGGCAACAAGTCTTGCCTTGTGTTTTTCGATCTGCCCTTTTTCATTGAGTTTAGTTTTGTAAACCCACTTGACACCAATACTCTTCTTGTGACTTAGCAAATCAACAAGATCCCATGTCTGACTTTTCTCAATGGGGTCAATTTCTTGGTTCATGGCTTGAACCCAATGTGGCTCCTTAGTTGCTTCCTTAAAAGATGTAGGTTGACATGACATTAAAGAAAAATGGTTGTGTTGTTCAAAGTCATCCAACTGTTGATGGATGTCTCTCAAACTTCGAGTTCTCTAATTTTGTGGTTCAGAGAATGATTCTCTACTGGAAGTTGAGTAATCCTAAGAATTTTCAGGTTGTCTTTGTACTTGCAATCTTGGAAGAATAGTTTGAGGTACTTGCTGTACTGATTTTTTTGCGTTTTCAGAACTTGGCAGCAATGGATTTTGACTGTCCATTTGTTGATTTTCTGAATCATTCCAGAATTGATTTTCCAAAAAATTTACATCTCTGCTGAGAATTAATTTCTTGGTGATTGGATTGTAAAGCCTATAAGCTTTATATGTTTCACTATATCCAGTGAAAACACATTTCTCACTTCTGGCATCAAGTTTCTTCCTTAATTCAGAAGGTATGTGAGCATATGTTATGCATCCAAATGTCCTTAGATGCACAACATTGAGCTTTGTCCCACTCCATGCTTCTTGGGGGACTTTTAGCTTTAGTTTGGTGGTTGGATATCTATTCAAAAGATAAATTGAGCATGCTAATGCTTCAGCCCAAAACCTATTTGACAAACTTTTCTCTTTGAGAAGTGTTCTTGCCATATTCATTATTGTCTGATTTTTTCTTTCAGGCACTCCATTCTATTGTGGAGTATACCTGGCTGTTATTTGCATGATAATGCCTTATGATTTGCAGAAATTTGCAAATTCTCTGGAGTTGTATTCTCCTCCTCCATATGACCTAAGTGCTTTGATATATTTTCCACTCTGTTTTTTAGCTTCTGCCTTGAATTCTTTGAATTTTGCAAAAGTTTCAAACTTGTGTCTGAGAAAATAGATCCATATTTTTCTGCTGAAATCATCAATAAACATTAGAAAATAAAAGCTACCCCCTATGGACTCTGTTTGCATTGGTCCACATAGGTTAGTGTGAACAAGTTCAAGATGTTTTTTGGCTTGATTGGAAGACTGTGGAAAACTAGTTCTCTTATGTTTTCCAAGTATGAAAGACTCACATGGGGGATTTTTCTCTTTAAAAGTAGGAAGACCTTTGACCATGGAGTGCTTCTGAAGAAGAATTAGACTCTGAAATGGTAGATGTACAAATATTGTATGCCAAATCATTGTTTCATTCAGGGTTGATGCACTTTGTTCATATGGTTGACTCAGATTTGCAGTTGTGAGGGTAAGGGGAAACATCCTATTCAGAGTCATGTGGATTTTAGAAATTAATTTTCTGTTGGGGTTTCTGTCGTATATTTTGCAAGATGCTCCCTCAAAAAATACCTTATAGCCATGTTCAATGAGTTGTCCTACACTTAGAAAATTATGTTTCAGATCTGGAACATGATAGACATTGTTTATGTCTTTCTTTACATTTTGTTTAGTAAGAATAGGAACAATGCCTTTTCCTTGAACTTTGACTAAAGAATCATTTCCAAGTGTAATATTAGATGAGAGTGAAGAATCAATGCATAAAAGTAAATCTTTGTTTCTTGTCATGTGATTGCTGCATCCACTGTCCAACAACCAGATATCTTTAGGTTGTTGTTCAGTCTTGTGGCATGAAAGAAACATACCTCCAAAGTTTTCTCCCGTGTGATTTGACACATGTGCTTTGCCTGAGAGTTGATTTGCTTTCTTCTTCATAAATTCAGATTCATAGTGCCCATACTTCTTGCAGTAATAGCATTGAATGCTTGATTTCTCATTTGATCTTGTCCCTCTACCTCTTTGAGGATGGAAATTCAGATGTTGATTTTGTTGTTGTTGTCATTGACCTTGGAAATTTTGATTTGGATACTATTGTCTATTACCTCCACTGGAGTGAGGGTTACTTTGATTGCTCCCTCTTCCTTGCTGACCTCTGCTTCTTCCTCTACCTCTCCCTTTGTTGAAGGAGAATTGAGTTTTGAAGGAGATTGACTCATCTGTGAGATGTAGTCTGGTCTCATGTGTCACCAGAGAACCAATTAATTCCTCTGTTGAAAAACTTGACAGATCCTTGGATTCAAGGATTGTTGTTACAACCATTTCGAATTTCTTTGGTAAACTTCTGAGGATTTTCTCAACAATTCATTGATCAGTGATGGCTTCACCAGTCAGTCTAATCTGGTTTACGATGCCCATGACTCTGGTCATGAAATGATCCACATTTTCAGACTCTGTCATCCTTAGAGTCTCGAATTGCGTCCTCAAGGTCTGCAGTTTAACTATTTTGACCCTGTCATTTCCTTGGTAGGAAGTTTTAAGGATGTCCCAGGCCCATTTTGAAGTACCAACGCCTGTGATTTTTGAGAAAATCTAGTCATCCAAAAAATTTTGAATCCAAAATTTATCTTTATTTTCTTTGTTTCTCTGCGTTGCCTGAGAAATTTTCTACTGATTAGTCATGGTAGATAGGTCTGTTGGATCTGGTTCCACATATCCATGATCCACTGGATCCCAACACTCTTGTTCTTTCAAGAAGGATCTCATCCGAAGAGACCAAAACTCATAGTTCTTTCCAAGAAGAATTGGACCCTAAGTTGGTCCTAAATTGCCAGACGATGCCATATTTAAAAAAAAAAATTGAACAAAACAGAAAGAAAAATTCGTATTTACCTGTCTCCCGCACATAAAACCAGGTCTGTTGCTTTCTTGTAGTGATTTCAGAACTCCGTTAGATGAGACCTTTGAACTCTCCAAATTTTGATTGTCGAAACGCCAAAGAGAGTTTATCGGCCTTGAATTGGCCCTTAGTCTCTGATCAATGTGACCATGTGCCTTGATGTTAAAGTGTTATGGGATTTTCTAGCTCTTTGTCTTTCAATTTTCCGAAATGAAAAATATGTTGGAAAGGCCCTTCTCGAAAGCCTTTTCAGGATTTCGTGTTTCAGGACTTCGCGATGCGAAGTGGCCCGGTCCTCTGTCTACAAGATCCCCGATATGCCAAAACACCGATCAACGGTCCAGATCTTCCTGTGATCTGACGGTCCAGATCCTTTCAGGATTTCAGGATTCTGGGTTTCACGACTTCGCGAACCTTGATAGCGAGCTCTTTTAACTCCTCAATTCCCCGATCTCCGATTTACTGAAATGCTGAATTGGCTTCAAGGATCAACGATCCTCATTGATTTGAGATCAACAAATCATATTATTTTGGGCATTCGCGTATCAGTATTTCGTGACTTGTGATTCCTCGTCACGCTGCGCTTCCAAAATGTGAAGTCCGAATTGCCAATTTTGTCGAAATCGCTTTTTTGAAAAATTTCCCGAGATCCAAGATTGATGCCACGCATCCCCGAAAAATGGACGGTCCTCATCGTTTCATGATTTTGCAACTTGTGATTTCATGATTTTGTGACTCCAAATCCTCTGTCAACTTGAAACCCCAGTAGCTGATATACCGACGGTTTCCTTGATCTCCGCCATGTGTCTGAATAAATGGATGACTATGATCTTTTCAAGATTTTGGGACTTTCACCGTGGAGTGTCGCAAACTTTCATCAACAAGACCTCTGATATCCTAAACTTTGAAATGTCGAAATGATGGCACTTGGATCTACTACCACCTGTCCTCTGAGATGGATGACTCACAATCCTTTTGGGATTTCACGATTTGCGATGTTGGGATTTTGTGTATTGGAATTTTGGAGAGAAGTTTCCTTCACTCGTCCAACTCCCGATCCCCGATTTTGGGATGGGATAAGATCAACGACTCACGATATTTCATGATCCAACGGTCCAAAATGACTCGTGATTTCATGATTCATGAATTCTCACAGCTGTCTTCTGATCTTTACACCTTGCGAGTCAGTGAAATGCCGAGATCTTGCCATGTGTCTCTTGATGGACGGTCCAAATGATTTCAGGATTTCATGACTTCACAAGTCAAAATTTCTCTTGTGTGCTCTAGAGGACTAAATCTCATGCACTTTCTTGTTGATCCAATGGCTATCGGTCCTCTGCACAAGATCTAATGGATGAAATTCTTTCGCCTTTTCTGCACTCTATTCGTCCCTTCTGAACTGGATTTCTACCTCGGATATTTTCGCAAGATGAATCTTACGACCGCGACAGTTGTTCTTTGAACCTGAGACATGTTCTTTATTTCCCTTGCAAAGATTTTCTTTCGCGGAAGAAAAATTCGTGAATCTTTCAAAGATTTGAAAGAATTTCATGAGTTCTTTGTTCTCTACTGCAATCTTTGACAGATTTAAGCGATTTCTGAAATGCTCTAAACGCTTCTTCTTTCTGCAACTATCTTTCATGAATTTGAACAAATGCTTTGAATTCTTCAAGATTTCCCACCTCCTGTAGCTCTTCTTCGTGAATCTTTGATGATTCTTTGAAAATTGAAAAAGAATCTTTACTATTTCTTCCTTCTCAGTCTCTGCTTCCTTCTCATGTTTTTGCTCCTTGAAACTTTCAAGTGTAGTACGCTCTGCGATATCACGTGAGCTTCTTATGCTGATATTTTGAGCGCATGATAGTCTGCTTCCTCATGGAAGTTTCCTATGAGGATATTTTGAGATTATGACGGACATCTCTCCAATCCTTGTGAAAAATACTGTGTCGCATGCTCTCAAGATCCATGTAAGCTCTGCGCTATTTGAGGATCATGTTTCTCTCCAACTTGTGTGAAGAGGCTTACTATTGTAGCTCTGATACCATGATAAATTGTGAAGCAATAAATGAAGAGAGAAAGAATAGAACAAAAAATAGTATATTAGAATATAAGAAGAAGAGTACAAAATGAGTACATGAAGAAGTAAGTAAGTACTATGCAAAGGGAAATAGCTGAGCTAAATAGGCTCAAGAAAAACAAGAATAGAAAGTACAACTGGCTAGGACAGCTGGTAGTGTACAGTCAGCCTGTTGAGGTTATATTATATTTAACATATATGACAAGTTCGGCTAACCACGAGTTTGTGTGACAATATCGGCTGATACAAGTTGAACAATTTGACCAGAGGTTGAACAAGCAAAAAATCGAGATGAATGTCCTAGGTTGACTTGTCGGACCAATAAAGATACATGAGAACTCGACTGATGGTCAAAATATTCTAGTGGTGAACTGGGAATTGGCATCTGACTTGTGTTTGTATGGAAAAATAATAATTGGCTGAGAGAAAAAGCAATGCATCTGAAAGAATGGAAGGGAATCGTTGGCAACAAATGCCTCGGGTGACATAGCATAATCATTAGGAGAGGTCGTGCTAAAGCACCATGGATAGATGCTTCATTTTGATGGAATACATTGGATTGATGTAGTTGGGATCTATCATTTCATGTTTTAGTATCTCAGTTTCTTCATTATTCTTCTCACCATATAATCTCCATTATCTCTTTGTTTATTGTATAGACATGGCCCTGCTATTGATGATCGAATTTCAATCATCCACTGCATTATTTGGTGTGGTCGATTTTCTAAGTGTTATTAGTTTTGGTCAAGATTTGATGCCATAAAAAAAATCTACTATTCAAATTCCAATGGCATAATGGTCTCCAGAAGGATATCAAAGTTACAATGAATAGTAAAAAAACCAATATGTTGTTAATTGTGTTAGTTTCAAGATGTATTGGAAAATATGAGTTAAAGAAGAAAAAAGGGGTTGAATGTTTGTCTTCTTCGATGTAAGGAGATCCTCTCTGCCATTGTAATGTAAGTCTGGTTCTAGATTACGAGATCGGGTCCTTGCCGACATCATTTGATTTCTAGTCGACAACATGAAGTAAATCCATACGCAAGAAAACTCTATGTATTTGTGTTTTACTAAGTGTTAGAGTCATAATTAAGTCACAGTCAGTCATACATTTATAAACAACAACAGAATCATGTTACAGAGAAACACATAAAGAATATTGACGAGCTAGTGAGCACATAACAATTGAGAGATCATGATGATCATAAAATGTTGGAAACAATCGAAGGCAATCCAGAAAGAGACATACCTTAATAGACACACACATGAGAGATGAAAACAAAACATGATGATAGAAGAATGATTGGATTGATTGAACCCCCTGATATTAAAATTGTAGAATAGTTCTTGAGTTGTGACCTTGAAAGCCAAAAAGTAGAGAAATGGTAGACTGGTAGAACGTAGAGTAATACGCTCACATTGGAAGATGAACCATCCTGCTACGATTGTTGTATAGGTGTGATACGAGCCCAGGATGAGCCACTCACCACTCTGAAGGAACCAAAGAGAAAGGTGTGACTGTAGGACCAAGATGACCATTTTGGGTGGGAGCAAAGAACTGCAAGACTCACTGACTGTACATATCACTACCATATTGAAGACAAAGGCCAAAGAGTAATAGGTCATTAGTTATCTGCACACTTTCTCGGGATGAGCAAGGAGATGAGTGTGGGGGAGATGTTGAGGGGGGCTCTTAGGCCATAATAGTCATCACATACATGTATTATTAGACATTATACATGGAGTGGATAAATTCAAGTAAATATGTATGCATGATGCAATAAAGGATAAAAATCACCTAATGAATGATTAGATGGAGCGGGTGCAACCGCTCCAACCATTTGCCTATTGTATAAATAACCTTAAAGGAGCAACAAAAAAGCCATTGGATATCCTTCCCCACATTTATCTCCTTCTTTCTTGGGATTATTTTTGTGTCTTGATGTGTGCAATGTGTCTCTCTTGAATGTCTTAATTCCTGAGACTACAACAATTACTAACAAATTATTACAAGGCTTCTCTGATTGCTTGGTGAAATTGTACAACTTTATAAGGTGCAACCCAATTGAAATCAATTTTTAATTTCCATTTCTCAAATAATTTCTTCTTAATTTTCTCATTGATGAAATGAATCGAGGACTTATATTTCCTACAAACTTTTGTAACAAAATGCTTGTCTGACACATAAAAGGGAGGAGGAAGGGTCTATGTTAGGATCTAATCCTAACCCCTCTTCTTGGGTCATTAGTTAGTATGATATATTTTCTATGTAATAAAGGCTGACATTAGTTAATAAGGCCTATTAAATAAAGGAGAATAAGTCAATGTAAGAAGACCTAATAGAAGCTTATGCTTCTAGAAATATCTTCCTCTATAAGTTTCCTTAGAAGATAGAATTAGTATAAATAAGAGTAAGAGGTATTGGATAGCGTATCTTGAGAATTATTGTAATAGAGTGTTGCTCTACTAGAGGTTTCCCCCTCGAAGAGGCAAGTGAACATAGTTTCCTATCAATAAAGGTATTATTTTGGTGATGTGGTTTCATCTATTGTGTTGTTCCGCTATTATTCTTTGCAATATTTTTGTTTTGTCTATTATAATATATCTAGAACTTTACAACTCGTATCAAATCACAATCCTTGGCAGAAAATTATGGGTTATTTTTTTCCAGATAGATACATATTCTGGCATCTTAAATCTATAGAGACATGTCATTCAACACATAAACACGTGATTGGGGAATCATACATGTAGGAACTACAAGTGGTATTTAAGCACACATTGTTGGCCACCCTTGTAACCCCTACCGACACCCCTTCGAGTGGTAGTGAATCAGAAAGAAATTGTATACGTATTGGCCTAGATATCATGAAGCCCTTCATAGTCGAGTAGTGTGGCTAAGGGTATGGTTTAGCCTCCTTAGTTGGTGCCCTCAAATATTGGGTAAAGTACTACTATTGGACCCCACACATATATCAAAGAGCTATAGCACATGGTAAACCATTTTATGTAGAAAATGTGAATACCCTAACCCCTGGGACATAAATAGACACATGACATACAATATCTATTGTCATGCAAATTTATCTCCTGCATTCTAGTTGCAAAATTACTACAATTTTTTTCCTCTTAATAATTTGGTATTTTCAACATTGCAATATCCCAATATATTCCTCTCTTCATCTCGATCACAGTGGTACCTATCATTTTTAACCCTATTTTTCTTTGGCCTGACCCCTTTCCCAGCCCCCCTATTTGAGACATACCCCACTGGATTCCTCTCTTTATCCTAATTGCAGTGGTACCTATCATTTTTAACCCTATTTTTCTTTGGCCCATGTTGGCCCTTGGTTATGGAAGAAAATGAACACTATGGAAGAAGAGGTGAACTGTGAACTACGGGGAAGACACACTAGCTGAGATCAGGTCGAAGTGGTCAAAGAAGAAGAAAATATGGATCGAAGTATGGGAGAACGAGCCATTGGATGAGAAGATCAAGGAGAAAAGATCAGCAAGGAAGATAAATCATGGATAACTCAACAAGTAGAAAAAACTACCAATAGATGATTTGGAGCACCTCATGGGAAAAAAGGAAAGATAGGCTGGTGAAGCCCGTAAAATGTCGGTCAAGTTGACCTAGGGTTTTAGACACCTAGGGTTTTGGTATCTAGGGTTTTGATACCTAGGTTTCGACCTAAGGTTATCAGTGAGTGATTTTAATGTATAAATAAGAACCTAGATGAGACAAGAGGGTTCAGGATTGTAAGAAGGAAGGACATTGGTCATTATCATTGTTATTATCATTGAAGAGAGAGAGAAGTGTTGTGTGTGAGAGAGATCTTGGGTATTGTAAGATCTTAAAATGGGTGTGAAGATCAACCCTGCATCTAGGTGCATAGGAAGAGAAGAGAAGGAGAGAGAGATCTGCAAGCTAAAAGCACAAATAGAACTATATGTTTTCCTATAATATCAAGAAACACAGTTCTTTGGATGTAGCCCTAGGGAGAAGGTGAACCACGTATATCTTGTTGTTATGTGTGGTCGATGTTGTGTTATTTTGTCTTCTAATATTCCATTATTGCATATTTATGTTAGATCTGAAAT
Organism: Picea engelmannii; assembly: GCA_009831015.1. NCBI lineage: Eukaryota > Viridiplantae > Streptophyta > Pinopsida > Pinales > Pinaceae > Picea > Picea engelmannii. The sequence continues at coordinate 398,630 of ML806791.1, read as the reverse complement.
ATAACTGTGTGAAGTAGGATTAAGTTGGTAAATGATATCTAGATGTTGTTTTTCTTTTGTATTGGATCCACTTTGCATTTCCTCTGGTTGTAGACACCTGTGTCCTGCAACCCCCTATTGCTACTTTAGGTGAGATTACATCTACTTTGCAGGTGTTGTCAAAAGGGCTAGTAGTTAGGGCTTGTTGGTGCGTTGTTAGAAATGAACCCTGGGTCTGCTCCTATGTGCCAACAAATGGTTCTGTTGTCGGGACCAGGATCTTCTTGAGGGAATGTCAAGGTGGTTTCCATCAAAGACAAAAATTCATAAGTGGATAGAAGAACAAGAGAAGGATTTTGTTCAAGCCCAGAACAAGAACCCTAATATTAGCACATAAGACTAGTGGAGAAGGCATATATTTACTAATATACATGAGATTTTCTTTGGAGGAATTCATAAGGAGCTATACGAGTGGTTAGCCAGATTAGCAGATACCCAATTTGAGATCATATCTAGACCGCCTATGGTTTGGACATTAGCGCTGATCAAGAAGGTCAAGAGAGTTGATAACGTCGTATCAAGAGTAGTATATCCTTGGTTTGATATCACCATTGGAGGGTACATCACTGAGTTTTCTATTTATAGAGTAGAGTCATATAGCCAAGTGGAGAGATATTTCTTGAAAGGACCTAGAGGAAAATTTTTACACTTTTTGAAGTTGAAGATCAAGATGTTATTGCATAAGAAGAACATCTTGAAGATATAGTAGTTGGTTATTGTTGTGAGGTATTCTACCCTACGGACTAATAAGCTAGGGTTCTAAGCTTATACGCAGATCATGACCCTTCAGATTTAACCTTTAACCTTCTACCCAAAATCTCAACCCCTTTTCTCAGACAAGCACAGGAAGAATGGACTAACCTTTTTTACCGAAAGTCGAAGTAGATCCCCCGTTGAGTTGTTGTCTCCTTGTTGCTGCTCCTTCCACAAAGCTATTCCTGCAAACAAGACAAAAACATACATGGATGCTACTGATCTACTAGGGGGTTAGAGATAAAACATAAATCAGATAACATAGATGAGATTCATGTATTTCGGGACGGGAAAAGTATTTTTTTCATTAACATCAATACAAATCAACTTACAATGATTTCTGAGATTGGCCACCGTTCCTCGATCCTGATCCTGGGCTCTTCCTCTTCTTTCTGTCCTCCAACTGCTGATGCATGAGTTTCTCCTAAAGCTTGAGGCAAGGC
>ML806791.1:358026-393359 GCA_009831015.1 Picea engelmannii | reverse complement strand
AGGGATGAGTCAAATATTGAGTCAGTTAAATAGTTTGTCTCTGCAGGTTGAAGATATGAAGGAGGACAAGGGGAAATATAAGAGATAAGACATTTGGTGTATCATATGAAAATCAGAAGGCCATGATAAGGAGCATTGTTCCTTATTTCATGAATACTTGGCTTCTGGAGCTCCGAGTCCTTTGAAGCAGTTTACTCTACCTTGGTGCGAGGTATGTATAAATTGACATCGCCCTGGTGAATGTTATTACATGAAAAAGTATGTTAAGATACTTGCAAATCTTTACTAGGCATTCTATAAGTCTATGGGGCATGATGAGAAGGACTATAGAGATGATGATCTATTGCTTGAAATATCAAGAGATACATATAGGATTCAAGGAGAAATCCAGCAGGAAGGAAATGCTACGCAGTATAATTCCCCAGGAAGAGGAAAATTCTACCCTCGTGGTGGATTCATAGGAAGAGGATGAGGAGGAGGCATGGGTCGAGGTCGAGGTCAGATCAGTTTTTATAATTGCACATAACTAGTTCACTTGGAAAGGGACTATCATAACCCTTGTACCACTTGCAGTTACTGCAACTCATTTGAACATGTCATAGAATACTGTCCCGCGTTGTTAGCCAAACTTTAGGAGAGACGAGGAGGAAACCGACAAGTACAACTAATCTTAGTAGAACCTCATAGAGTGGATCCCAGAGTCATTGTTATCATGAGAGGAGGTGCTTATATAGGAGAAGACAGAGTGACACTGGGGAAGATTACATAAGAATCAGGGGTAAGAAAATTTATAGAGAAGACATAACAGTTTGATCAGAAGAAAGAGAAACAAACATTTGAGGAAGCTACAAAAGAATTTTGGAGAGATCATGCTTCTTCATCAAAGGCTTGAACAAAAGTAAGAGAGTGTGGAATGCCTCTGGAATTTGATCAGTCTACTTCACTTAGAGAAGGAAAATAGGTAAGTAAGCTTATGGAATTCTTATGCACTTGTATTAATTGATTAAGGATGAAAGCGTTGTACAAGAGATACAAAATTTGATCAGACAGTATGAGCTAGGAAAGGTAGATCCCTTATTGAGTAGAGAAGTACATGAAGTATCTAAAAAGAGAAGGACAAATAAGGAGCTACATCTAAATCCTCAGATTAGATATTATGATATAGATTATGTGGTCCTTGACTTAGGGTCGGAGGTAAATGTTATGACGAAGCAGACTTGGGAATTAATGGGAAAAGCTAAGTTGATATATTCTCCTATCAGGCTTAGGATGGAAAATAAGTAGGCTTTTATCCCCTTTGGAAGATTGGAACATATCGCTGTGGACATCGACGAGGTCATAACATTTGTATACTTTGAAGTAATTGATATAGTTTATGATAGCTATCCTTATCCCACGTTGTTAGGAATTGATTGAGATTTCAATAATTATACTATTGTCGACTTAAAGAAAAGAAGAATGACATTTGATGGTGATGACCTTAGGGTCATTGCACCTCTAGATCCTGATGAAGATTGCATATACACAAAGCCCATAAGAGAAGAGGACCACACATATGATCTAGAGAATATATACAAATTGACCGCAAGACAACATGATTACATTAATCCTACATGAGATGGAAATTTAAGTTGGCGAAGTGACAATGCCTATTCATCAGATTCAGAAGAAGCACTAGAGATCTGATAGAACAAAATGTATGAAGTTTCTGTGTGGCATTTTGCTAGATTGATCGAATAAGTTTGCTGGATCAGCACAACAGTAAGTAATTTTCCCACCTTTGATGGTTTAAATCACTTAGAAACTTTCTTACATGAATTTGAAGAAATTGTACCAGTACAACAGAGACTGTTGGAACTGGATGAGGCCTTGAAAGAAACTCCAACAAGATGGTGGGGAGCACATAAGCATAACATCACAGAGTGGGTGCAATGTCACACTTTGATGACAATACAATTCTTATGTCAGATAGAAGGATGTGAAGTTAGATACAGAGGTCAAAGTTGTCCAAAATACCATGTGCAAAGTTGTGAGGAAGCCTTGAGAAACATTCCTCAGGAGTAGTGGGTGCATAAATTCATCAACACGCTAGATACAATGCCTATCAACTAGTATCTTCAAGAAGAACTGCACCACACCACTGCATATTCACAAGGTATGACTCAGAATTTTGTAGCCACATTCTTATTTGAAAGTCAGTACCCTATGGTAGATCAAGATTTACAGGTTGTAAGACATAAATTATTTGAGGAGGCACCTAACCTCCCTTTGAAGCAAGATGAGTATGAATGGACTACGCCTCTTTAAAAACTGCAAGGATGTTACAACATCAATGCCAATGAAGACAATGATCCCAGGAATGTGAAAATCACAAAAACATAAGGACATAGAGATATAGAAGGACCAGGACTTGAACTACCTTTTATTGGACATGCAATTCAAATCAAGAAAGTCAATATTGTGATAGATTAAGCACCTAAAATGGCCAATGTTGGAGAATATTGGGATGATGCCACTATTGATAAGATCATAGAATTATTGCATGAATATTAAGACTTATTCCCAACCAAGTTCACTGATATGAAGGACATTAAAGGACCTATGGGAGAAATGAAGATTCCCCTGAAAACAGATGAAAGACGAGTCAATAAGATACCCTACATATTGAATCCCAAATATTAGGAGAAAGTTAAGATTGAATTAGACGGAATGTTGGAAGCAAGAATCATAGAATCTATTAAAGAGTCAGAATGGATTATCCCTATGGTGGTTCGAGACAAGAAAACAAGAGAGATCAGAATCTATGTAGACTTGAGGAAACTGAATTATGCATGTCTACATGATCCATTACCTACACCATTTACTGATGAAGTGTTAGATAATGTGGGAGGACAGGAATTCTACTCCTTCACCGATGGATTTTCAGGTTATCACCAGATCAGGATTGCTAAGGAAGATCGCCATAAGACCACATTTGCAATAGAATGGGGATCCTACCAGTATACAGTAATGCCTTTTGGACTGAAGAATGCACCAGCCATCTTTTCTAGGGTGGTGGTTGAAGCATTTAAGGAGTTTTTACATAAATGTTTGGATGCCTATTTTGATGATTGGACTGTTTTTATCTTATTGCAAAATCATATTGAATGCTTAAAACTAATGTTGGATAAGTGTAGGAAATGTTAGATTTCCCTGAACCTGAAGAAATGCATTTTATTTTCACCATTAGGAGTGCTACTAGGCCATATTGTGTGTAAGAAGGGGTTGTTGGTAGATCCACCCAATATTTCCATTATTGTTGATCTACACCCCGAACCCTACTTCAGTCAGACAATTGCACACTATGATGGGACATATTGGATACTACAGGAAGTTCATTAAGGGCTATGCATAGATCATAATACCCATGGAGAAGCTTTTGAAGAAATATTGTCAGTTTCAATGGATAGAAGAATGCCAGCAGAGATTTGACACACTGAAACAAAAAATGGTTACTGCACCTATTCTGGTTTTCCCAGATTGGAGTAAGGAATTTCATGTGCATGTTGATGCATCCTCTATTGCATTGGGAGAAGTGTTAGCACAACCAGGAGCAATAGATATTGACCATATGTTAGCCTTTTCTAGTAGGAAGATCTCAACAGCTAAGATACATTATACCACCACTGAGAGAGAAGGTTTAGCCATGGTGTATGTGTTGGAGAAGTTTCATCACTACTTGTTGGGAGGTCACTTTAAGATGTTCATCGATCACTCTGCACTAAAATACCTAGTCAACAAACCAATGTTTGGGGAAAGGATATGTAAATGGCTATTGCTATTTCAGGAATATGATTTTGAAATTGTGGTCAAGCTAAGGAGAATGGACAAGGGACCTAACCACTTGTCTAGGTTAGAACATGGAGAGGAACCTACTAGTTTGGAGGATACACTACCAGATGCACAATTGCTAGCCATCAGGAATATTGATGATCACTTAGCCAAGATAGTTCAGTTCCTATCAACAACAATGGTGCTTCACAAATACACAGTCATTCAGAAGAAACAGTTGGTAGTGTGTGCTGCAGATTTCTCACTTATAGCTGGACAACTATATAAGATGGGACTTGATGAGATCCTAAGGAGATGTGTTATGGAGGTAGAATGACCACTAATTCTGGCAGAAGCACATGAAGGAATCACAGGAGGACACTACGCAGAGAAAGAAATAACAGAGAAGGTCTTGAGAGTTGGCCTCTGGTGGCCCACTTTACATAGAGATGCTAAAGAATACTACAGAGCCTATGATGTATTCCAAAGAGTTGGGAAACCCTCTAGAATAGATGAGATACCTTTAGCACCCCAGCTAACCTTATAGGACTTTAAGAAATGGGCCATTGATTTTGTGGGACCTATCAACCCACCCGGGAAGCGCACAGGAGCAAGATGCATCATCACTGCAATAGATTATTTGACTAGATGGGCAGAAGCAAGAGTAGTTAAGGACTATATTGCAACTACAGCTGTGTGATTCATATTTGATGATATCATAACCAGGTTTGGATGCCCGAAGGTCCATATGAGGGATTAGGGTACACATTTTATTAATAATACTATTGAATCCTTGACTCAACAATTTGAAGTTCATCACCGGAAGAGCACCCCATACCACCCACAGGTGAATGGTATAGTTGAATCCTTCAACAAGATCTTGGAGGCTGCGATGATGAAGATTTGTAGTGTAAACAGAGATGACTGAGATTTGAGAGTAACAACAGTATTATGGGCCTATAGAACCACTTTTAAGAAGTGGACAATGCAGACTCCATTTAAATTGGTTTATGGTCTAGAAGCCATAGTACCCATGGAATTTTTAGTTCCTATCCTAAGAATTGCAGCATTCACAGATATGGATGACACTGGCGCTCTGCAAGACATAATTGCGTAGTTGGTAGAGCTAGAGGAAGACAGATTTATTGCAATATTCCATCAGCAGGTACAGAAGGAATGAGAGAAGGTTTACCATGAAAGACACATCAGGAAGAAAGCCTTTAAGCAAGGAGATCTGGTATTGGTATATGAAAACAAGTTCATGAAGCATCCAGGGAAATTCAAAACACATTGGCTGGGACCATATGAGGTTTCCTATGTTACAGAAGAAGGAGGTGTCCAGTTGAAGACTTTGAATGGAGAATGGAAGGAAGGTTTGGTGAATGGGAGCTAGTTGAAATTGTACTATGAAAACCAGTTGTCTCACAGCTCTCAGTAGAGGCAGAAGGAGAAGGGTCTAGGTACCAGGTGCAGTTGAAACTGGGTACCAGAAAAAAAAAAAGATAGTCTACACACAATGGGTAGGAATTGAGAAGAAAGCATAAGCTGCGCTACATAGCCTAAAGTCGAAGTAAAATACCAGATTTAGATTTATAGTGCCTCGAGACGAGTCACATGTGAGTGTTGGAGGCCTATTAGCCCTTGGTTATGGAAGAAAGTGAAGACTATGAAAGATAAGGTGAAGTGTGAACTGCATGAAAGACACACTGATTGAGATCAGGTCGAAGTGGTCAAAGAAGCATAAAATATGGAGCGAAGTATGGGAGAATGAGTTGTTGGATAAGAAGACTGAGGAGAACAAATCAACAAGGAAGATAGATCGTGGAAAAATCAACAAGTAGAAAAAACTACCAGTAGATGCTTTGGAGCACCTCACGGGAAAGAAGAAAAGATAGGTTGGCAAAGCCCAAAAAATGTGGGTCAAGTTGACCTAGGGTTTTGGTATCTAGGGTTTTGACACCTAGGTTTCAGCTTAAGGTTGTTGGTGAGCGATTGTAATGTATAAATAAGAATCTAGATGAGAGAAAAGGGTTTGCTCTTGTAAGAAGGAAGGACATTGATCATTGTCATTGTTATTATCATTGATGAGAGAGAGAGAAGTGTTGTGTGTGTGAGAGCACTTGGGTATTGTAACATCTTCAGTTGGGTGTGAAGATCAACTCTACAGTTGGGTGCACGAGAAAGGAAAAGAAGGAGAGAAAGATATGCAAGATAAGAGAACATATAGAACTGTATGTTTTCCTATAATATCAAGAAACATAGTTATGTGGACGTAGCCCTAGGGAGAGGGTGAACCACGTATATCTTGTTGTTATGTGTGGTCAATGTTGTGTTATTTTTTCTTCTAATATTCCATTATTGCATCTTTATGCTAGATCTGAAATATAACTGTACGAAGTAGGATTAAGTTGGTAAATGATATCTAGATGTTGTGTTGTTGTTGTATTAGATCCACTTTTAATTTCCTCTAGTTGTAGACACCTTTGTCCTACAACCCCCTATTTCTACTTCGGGTGATATTGCATCTACTTTGTAGGTGTTTCTAAAAGGGCCATTAGTTAGGGCTTGTTGGTGCACTATTAGAATTGAACCTTGGGTATGCCCCTGTGTGCCAATAGCTAAACCCATTTCTTGGCCCCCTTATTGGCCCACTATCCCACTAGCCTCCTTATCCTAGGTTGCATGCTCTCCCTAATTTTTCCCCATGTCCCCTACTCATACCCATGCTCAGACTATATAATAATTGGAAATTCAAGTCACCTCACTGAATGAGACCATGATCACCCTCCACTAATAATTCTAGGAGTCCCTCGAGGACAAGTTCAACACATTGGCACAACTCATCAAGGGTAAGCACCATGAGTCCCACTCCAAGGATATTCACTACTCCCATTATAAACATCCTCATTATTCCCACTCTCATTGGGGTCCTCCACATTCCTAAAATAAGGTGCCCAAAGGTGAGATGCATAAATTTGATGGATTTGATCACAAAGGATGGGTTTCAAAATTGGAACACTTATTCTCCCTCCATTATATAATGGGTGATGAGACAAAACTCCAAGTGGGTATTTTGTACTTGGATCAAGAATGATGGAAAATGGTGGAAATGGTGTAAGAAATTCTATTCAGGATTACCCACTTGGACCATGTTCACCAAAGCGGCTTGTGCCCGTTTTGATAAGGAATCCCATTTTTTAGGTCAACTCACCGAGCTAAAAAAGACAAGATTTGTGACCAACTTCATCACTTCATTTGACCAATTGGCCATCCACATTGAGGTATTATTGAATGATTTCTATCTTGAATGTTTTATCAGTGGCTTAAATGATTTCATTAAGGCTCATGTTTGCATGCATGATCCGGTCACTTGGTTGAAGGCATGCCAAGTATCCAGGGAAGTGAAGAACATTCTTCAGTACCAACCCCTACACAATGCATTTCCCAATAGTCCTCTCCTAGGGGCTACCTCAGCTCTGAAAAAAAAATTGATAGTACAAAATTATCTCCAGCGGAAATGGAGGAACATCGTAGGCATGAAATGTTCTATTACTGTGATGACAAGTATTCGTCAGGTGTTGGCACAAGGGAAGACCCAGTGTTCAAATCTAATACCGCACCAACAAACCCTAACTACTATCCCTTTCAGCAACACCTGTGAAGCAGATGTAGTCTCACCCGAAGTAGCAATAGGGGGTTGTAGGACACAGTTGTCTACAACCAGAGGAAATACAAAGTGGATCCCAGGTAACAACACACAACAACCTAGTTATTCTTTATCTCCTTTAAGCCTACTACACAATATATATCTCAGATTTAACACAATGATGCAATAAAAAAATAACAGAAGGAAAAAGAACACAACATCAATCACACAAAACACCAGGATATACGTGGTTCACCCTCTCCCTAGAGCTATGCCCACAGAACTATGTTTCTTGATATTATGGAAAAACATATAGTTCTATCTATGCTCTTAGCTTGTAGATATCTCTCTCTTTCTCTTCTTCTCTCCCCTCCCTCCGCACCTAGCTAGAGGGTTTATCTTTGCATCAAGATGAAGATCTTATAACACTAGAGTGCTCACACAAGACTTCTCTCCCTTACAACAATAATTACACTTTCAATCCATAATGACAACAACTAACAACAACAATAGTAACAACAATACATCCTAGGTCATTTAGAACTTTATTTATACATTACAATGACTCTCAGACAACCTTAGGTCGAAACCTAGGTGTCAAAACCCTAAATACCAAAACCCTAGGTGTCTAAAACCATAGGTCCACTTTGATCCGTGTTTTCTAGGCTTATCCAGCCTGTCTTTCCATCTTTCCCATGAGGTTCTCCAAAAAAACCATTGGTGGAGTTTTATGCTTGCTAAGTTGTCCACGATCCATCCTCCTTGTTGATCTGTTCTCCTCGATCTTCTCGTCCAATGACTTGTTTTCCATTACTTTGATCCTTATTTTATTCTTCTTTGACCACTTCGACCCAATCTCATTCAATGTGCCTTATGTGCAGTTCACACTTCATATTTTATTTTCCTTTTTCTTCGCTTTCTTCCTTAATCCATCACCAAGGGGCAACATTCCCTCAACACTCACCTGTGACTCGTCCCGAGGCACTGCAAGACTAAACCCTTTGTTTTACTTCGACTTCAGACTACATAGAGAAACCTGTGATTTCTGCTTTGTCCCTCCCCACTATGTGCAGACTGTCTTTTCTATGTCTCATACCCAATTTCAACTGCACCTGGTACCTAGACCCTTATCCTTTTTCTTTTACTCAGAGTTGTGAGGTAGCTGGTTGTCATATTACAATTTCAACTAGCTCCTGTTCACTAAACCTTCCTTCCATTCTCTTTTCAAGGTCTTCAACTACACAACTCCTCATTCTATAACATAAGCCACCTCATATGGCCCCAACCAATGTGTCCTGAACTTCCCTGGTTGCTTCATGAACTTGTTATCATATACCAATACTAGATCTCCTTGATTAAATGCTTTCTTCTTGATGTGTTTGTCATGGTAAGCCTTCTCTCATTCCTTCTGTATCTGTTGATGGAATCTTACAATAAATATGTCTTCCTCTAGTTCAACCAATTGTTGAATCCTATTTTAAACAACGCCAGTGTCATCCATGTCTGTACATGTTGCGATCCTTAAGATAAGAACTAAATATTCCATAGGTACTACTACTTATAGACCATAAACCAACTTAAAGGGAGTCTACATTGTCAGCTTATTGCAAGTGGTTCTATAGGTCTGTAACACTGCCGATACTCTCAAATCCCAATCATCTTTGTTCACAGTGCAAATTTTCGTCAGTGTTGTTTCCAAGATCTTGTTGAAAGCTTCAACTATACCATTCACCTGTGGATGGTAAGGTGTTCTCTTTAGATGGTGAACCTCAAATTCCTGAGTCAAGGACTCAATAGTTTTATTAATTAAATGAGTACCTTAATCGCTCATAAGGATCTTCGGGCATCCAAACCTTGTTATGATATCATCAAATATGAATCACGCAGTTGTAGTTGCACTACAGTCCTTAACTGATCTTGCTTCTGCCCATCTGGTCAAATATTTTGTTGCAGTGATTATGTATCGATCTCCTGTGCGATTTGTTGGATTACTGAGAGTTGGGGTGAATCAATAATAGCATAATTATAATCATTTTTCTCCAAATAATCCAAGTGTTATATCAATGTAAAATTATTATCCAATAATGAGCAATAAGAAATGAACAATCACACACATACACAATACATCAGTGTTTTACATGGAAACCCAAATCGAGAGAAAAGCATGGAATGTTTTTTCTTATATGTCTTGAAGAATTACATTCATTAGAAGCACCAACTTCCTTTGTTTTCTAGCTACAACTAGAAGGAGGCTCCAACCTTCTAGTTTCTCAGGATAAAACCTGAGGGAAGCTCCAACTCCCCAATTCTCTGGCTATAACTAGAAGGAGGCTACAACCCCCTATGTTCTCCTGCTACAACCAGAAGGTGGCTACAACCACCTATCCTTTCCCCATCCAACCACCCTGAAGTAGAAGTAGAATGATGGAACCACTTTCACACTATCACTATGAAATATATCGTTTTAAACATGTACCAATAAACCTAAACCATGGATCAACCTATACCTCAACCTGTAATCAACCTATACCATAAAAAAGTACATCAACCATGCACCAACCTATACCAAACAATTTGTAATCAACCTGTACCATAAAAAAGTGTAACCAACCATGTACCAAGTATGCACCAATCAATATATACTAACATCATCAGCTATACACCTCATGTATGTGCCATCTCATCAACTACTTGTCTCAATCATGTACCCAACTTGTACCTCAACCAAAATACCTCATCAATTTCATCATACAAATACAATTTGTAACTCTATAATAGACCTATTGTATATTATCGCATACCTTCAAACCTTCCTTAACTTTAACAACAATAGACTAGCATTTTTATCAAGCTTTTCTTTAGTCTCACATGACTAGTTTTGGCTTAGTCAACAACCCTAACTTGAAATAATAATAAATTTGTACCTGTAATAAATAAAAATATGAAAATGATGAAAACTGTTATTTAGTGTGTTTTATGCAAATCCTCTAGGTATCACTACTTGAAACCTCTCAGAAAAGGAGTTATAGAAAAAATGGCATACCTTGTTGAATTCTGGCTTATTCTAGAGAGAGACCTTATAGAGCATGCCCCACATGGAATATTTGTTGAATTGATCTAAAACTATTACAAAACATACTAAAGACTGTATTATAACAAAAAAAATTTGTCTTACTTAATTTGGATCTTCTATGAATAAGTTATGACATTTTTACCCGAAACACGTTTATTTGACTAGTTTCAGGACTAGCCACAAACCTTATTTTCCACTGAGTGTAACTCCAAAAATACAACAAACCACAAGCTGAGATTTTTACCATAGATACTTAGATATATTTAATCAATGGAATACCAATTTCATGGTCTGAATCATTCTAGAAAAAATGGTATTGCGAAAATAGTAAGATGACCTGTAAATAACATACCTTAGAAAACATCATCAAAAGAATTTATCCTTCCTTGAATTCTGGCCTTCTTTTCTTCACCTTTCCTTAGATATTCAGCTTATATATCCTTTGGTTACCTCAGACACATATAGGTATTCAATATTCTCAAGTGTGTCTTAAATGAGAGAGCCTTGCCTCTTATTTCTACTCTCCAAGTAGCTTCCTTAAAAACATCTTCTAGGTCACTTTGCTCACTTTCCTTATTTTAGGGTTAACCCACTTCTAATTTCTCCATTAAATTTATTATTTAAATAATTTATTTTTTATTCACTTTGAATTATGGTACACTGATCACTTCACTTTATTATTTACCTTCAAAAATCTCTTAAACCACTTTGACTACTTTGACCTTTTGGGGCTTCTAGATGACATAAGAGGGTCCTCCAACTTCGTAAGGCCATAACTCTCAAACCATGAGGAGTTATGTGATGTTCCACATACCACCAGAAATGGAATGACATGTAACATCCATATATAATAGTATTAGCTACAAATATATCAAAACTCATACCGTTATCCATAAAACAAACTTGGGTCCATTACCCAACCCTAGGTTCTCCAACTTCTCATGGCTATAACTCTCTAACCGTGAGAAGTTATTTGACGTTCCACATACCAATGGAAATGGAATGAAAATCACTATCCATATAGGATAGTTTCACAAACAAATTCACTGACCTTCATCTCATTATTCCACAAATAGGCATGGGTTCTCTAACCATACTTCTAGGATAACTCAATCCGCAAAGCATCTTCCCATGAGGGATTTCACCATAACAGGACCACTTTGGAGTTCATCCATATGTACTTATTATCAACCATGAAAATAAAATAATGAGTCATATTTACATAAGAAAAAATTGGGTCCATTACCCAAACCTTTGTGCTACCGGGCTTTCTTCAAGGGTTGACATCAATGAAAACTAACATTAACCAACAATATCCCCCTTTGGAATTAATGGAAACAATCTGATGCAATATTGAAATCATATTTCTCATGCTCCCCCTAGAAACATGCCTCTATATCATGCTTCCCCTGGAACCATGCCTCTTTCCTCTACATCTAATTAATCTCTCACCCTTTCTCATCAATGGAAAAGGTAGATTTCCATCCGGGGCTACTCCCCTTGACTGAACCTTCCTCTTATGGTGCTTCCTCGTGTACATCTAAGACATATAAGATAAGAATTAAAAAATAATTCATTTTTTAGTAGAAATAACTCCATGTCTCTGGCAAAGATATTCAAAGGATTCCCATGGAAGTGGTTTTGTAAAGATGTTTACCACTTGTTCTTTTGTGCCCACATACTCAACTTTGATGTTGTTTTCTGCAACCTGTTCCCGTAAAAAGTGATACTTGATTGGAATGTGCTTCATCTTGGAGTAAATCACTGGGTTCTTTGAGATACTGATGGAACTTGTATTATCACAATAGATTGGAATGGGCTCATCATACTCAACCTGTATATATGTCAAATTTTTTTTTATCCAAAGAATCTGTGTACAACATGATGTTGCTGAAATATACTCTACCTCGTCTGTAGATAAGGATATTAATGATTGTTTCTTTCTTAGCCATGACACTAAACACTCACCCAAGTATAATTCTGTTCCACTAGTGCTTCATTGGTCATCAATATAACCTGCCCAATCTGCATCTATGTAGGCAATAAGTGATAGATCATTTCCTTTTGGATACCATAATCCAAACTCTTTTGTTCCTTTGAGATATATGAAAACACTCTTCACTGATAATACATGTGATTCCTTTGGTGCTTCTTGAAATCGTGCCACCTGTCCAACTGCCTACATTACATCTGGTCTAGATGTTGTCACATATAGTAGGCTACCAATCATTGACCTGTATTGCCTCTTATATATAGACCTTGAACCATCATCTTTACTCAACTTGCAACTGGTTTTCATGGGAGTGATAATGGGTTTGCAGTATTCCATTCTAAACCTCTTTAGAATTTCTCTGATATACTTGGTCTGAGAAATAAAATTTCTTTGGTTGTTTTGATGTATCTGAAGTCCTAGAAATAAAGATAGTTCTCCAAGTAACGACATTTCAATTTCATTCTGCATATCTTTTGCAAATTGTTGGCTTAACTTATCATCATCACTACCAAAAATAATATCATCAACATAAACTTCAACTAATAAAATATTACCTTGACTTACCTTGATGTAGAGGTTGTTGTCTGCACTTCCTTTTCTGAACCCTGCTTGATGTAGATATTTATCTAGTCTAGAGTACCATGCTCAAGGAGCCTGTTTTATACCATACAGGGCTTTATTTAATTTGCACACATAGTCTGCATTCTCTGACAACTGAAATCTTTTTGGTTGTTCAATGTAGACTTCTTGTTCAAGTTCCCCATTCAGAAAAGTTGATTTTACATCCATCGGATACATTTTAATATTTTTGGAGCATGCATGAGCTAAAATCAAATGGATTTCTTCCATTATGGCAATTGGGGAAAATGTCTCTTCAAAGTCGATTCCTTCAACCCATGCATATCGTTTACATACCAATCTAGCTTTATTCCTTGTAACCTGTCCAAATTCATTCAATTTATTCTTAAAGACCCACTTTTTGTTGATCACATTCTTATTATTTGGTCTTCGAACCGATTCCCAAGTGTCATTTTTCTCTATTTGATCCAATTCTTCATCCATGGCCTTATTCCAAAATTCATCCTTCCTAGCTTCTTCGAAAGAGTTTGGTTCAATTGTAGATAAGAGTGCTAGGTGTGGTTGTTTTGTTGAACATATTTTTCTTCTAGTCTCAACTCACATCTTTGTTTCCAATAATCTAATCTAAAGGATGATTCTTCTGTACCGTTTTACTAGGTGTCTTTAGAGACACTTGCTGAACTTTCTCTTTTGTTTCTATCAGATTCTCTTCATCTTCATCTTCTACTTCTTTTTCAACTTCTAATTCTTCTTATAAGGGTTGTTTCATTGATCTATTTTCTTCTTCCTTTGATTCTGGTCAGCTTGTTTCATCAATTGTTACGTTGATACTTTCCACAACTTTGTTCAATATTAGATTGTAACACTTGTATGATTTCCTTATACTTGAGTAACCAAAAAGTACTCCTTTGTCTACATGAGAGTCAAACTTTCCCATTCTGCCATCTTCTCTTTTGATATAGAATTTTCTTCTAAAGACTCTGAAGTGCTTTACATTTTCTGGTCTTCCTTTCCATAGTTCGTAAGGAGTTTTGTTAGTGTTGTTTATGAGCATTAATCTATTTTGAATGCAAACTATTGTATGCACTGCCTATGTCCAAAAAAAATCTTTCAATTTTGAATCCATTAGCATTGTTTGAGCCATTTCTTGTACTGTCCTGTTCTTTCTTTCAACAACTCCATTTTGTTGAGGTGTCATAGCAATGGAGAATTTCCTTTTCTATTCTATGATTGTTGCAGTAGTTCCTAAATTCATTTGAGGTGAACTTTCCTCCATTATCATATCTCAAGCATTTGATTTTTGAATCCATTTCATTTTCAACCATTTCCTTGTAGATCTTGAAGTTTTCAAAATCTTCTGACTTATTCTTGAGAAAGAAAACTGCAATCATTCTTGTATAATCATAAAATAATAACATAAAATATGTCTCACCTTTTAAGCCCTTTGTTTTAGTTGGTCCAACTAGATCAGTATGCACAACTTCTGGTGGTCTTGTCATTGAATATTCCTTTGATCTGAACCTGGTCTTTGTTTTCTTTCCTTGTTGACAATGCTTGCATAAAGTGTTGGTTGGTTTCATGATCTAAGATATTTCTATAACTGCTTCTCTTTTTCTAACTTTGACAAGGTTATCAAAATGTATGTGACCCATTCTTATGTACCAGAGCCAACTTTCATCTTCATTTCCTAGAAAACACTTTTCATTTCCAATTTCATTTAACACATATATGTTGCTTGAAGTTCTTGCAGCTATAGTGACTAATTTCCCTGAACCTTATTTTCTTATATCACACTTTTATGAATCGAAAGTAAGTTTATGACCTTGTTCACACATTCGACTCACACTTAGAATATTATGTTTCATATATTCTACTAGTAGAACATTTTATGCCTTTCCATTCTTGTTCCCAATTCAGATTGTGCATTTTCCAATGATTTTGGCTGAATGATCATTTCCGGAGGAGACTGATCAATATCTTTCCTTTCGTAATGTAAGAAACTTGTCTCTATCACCTTTCATGTGTTTGGAACACCCACTATCAAAATACCAACCACGTTTCTTCTGCTTAGCTTGTAGAGCGAGTGTGCATTCTTCATTTCTATACCGATCTTGCTTTCTTATCCATGTCATTTTCTGAGGTTCCTCTCTGTGACTGTTGTTATTCTGTTGAGGTTCTTTAGGAGTGAATGACATTTTGCAATCTTTGGCCACATGTCCAAAATTGTTACATTTGTAATATTCCACTTTAGTGTTCAAAGATTCAAGCCTGTTGTAACTTCTTCTCCGTGTTTCACTAGGTCTCTTTGAATAACCCCTTTGTGTATGTCTCTCAAATTTTTTACTGTTCTTGTTTTTAGCTTTTCCATTCATAGATTTATGTCCAATTTTATTACATGCATAATATAAACCAAAAAATATAGTTTGATACCTGGGAGTTGAGGATCTTCTGAAGGGAGGTGCTCTTATGAATCCTTCCTCTTCTTGAAGCCTATTTGTTGGTTGTTGATTCTAAAATCTGACTCTTTTCAATGGAGGATTATCCCTATAATCTTCCTTGTATATCCTTATATCCCCTTTGATTATTTCTGCATAGATTTTTGGATATATTTCTTTCTCTATTTTTTTGGAGATTGATCCCTTTTCTGTCTGATTGTATTCAAGTCGGGTCTTGTCAAGATGAGATTTTTGACTGCTGATAATGTCATCCAAAAATTTTGATCTATTCTGGATATTTTTATTTTGAATATCCTTTCTTACTATGACAATCTCTACTTCCAAGTTTCCAATGATCATGTCCTTTTCTTCTAGTTGTTCTTTGAGTGCTTCTTCAGTTCTTTTATCTTCTTCTATTTGAACCTTCAATTTTGTGATCATTTGTTCTAGTTCTTGAATGTCTTCTTTCTTGTCTAGTTTTGCTTGTAGTTTCTCATTCTTCTTCTTTTCTCTTCTGATAACTTCTATGGAACACATTAATTCTTCTCGAAAGTCAACTTCTATCTCTTCAATTTCTTCTTTGACTTCTTCATATTCTTCTTCGGCTTCTTCATATTCCTCTTCGGCTTCTTCATATTCTTCTTCGGAGTCTTCTTTTTCAGAGTCTTTTACTTCCATGAATATAACTCTTCCTGTCTCATTGTCACTGACTTCATCTTCATATGATGATGAGATGTCTTCTTTGGTGCAAAAGATTTTCTTGAAAACTTTATTTGTAGTTATTTTTCCCTTATATGTGTGTTTCCCTTCATCATTTCTCTTTTTCTTATGAGGACATTTGTTAGAAAAATGACCAATACCATCACAATTAAAACAAAATAAAGGAATCTTACCTCTATACCTGTCGTTGGTTCCCTTGTTTAGTATTTTGATGAAGTTGGTCACTTCTTCATCATCTTTCCAAACGTCACTATTGTTTCTATATTCTCCTTATTGATTTTTCTTTGATCTTTTGGATGCTTCTTTTACATTTGGATTTTCCTGTTCATTTCTCATTTCATATGCTGTGAAGATTCCATGCAGTTTGTCCATGCTTATTGAGTTTAGATCTGATCTTTCTTCTAGTGTTGATATATTAGGGTTAAATCTCATAGGAAGAGATCTTAATACCTTTTGAACAATTACATATTCTTCAATTTATTTTCCCAATCCTATGATTGCATTCACTGTTTCATCGACTCGTAAGAAGTAGGCTGCAATATTCTCATCTTCCTTCATTTTTAGTTGTTCAAACTGACCTCTATAAGTTTGAAGCTTTGTTGCCTTGAATTTTGTATCTCCTTCATAAATATTTCGAAGCTTGTCCCAAATCTCTCCATGATCTACCATGATCTTCCTTTCAGTGGTTAAATCAATTTCTTAAGGAACCTGCTCTAATACCAATTGTTGGATTACTGAGAGGGGGGTGAATCATTAATAGCATAATTATAATCCTTTTTCTCCAAATAATCCAAGTGTTATATCATCGTAGAATTATTATCCAATACCGAGTAATAAGAAATGAGCAGTCACACACATACACCGTACACCAGTGTTTTACGTGGAAACACAAAATGGGAGAAAACCACAAAATGTTTTTTCTTATATGTCTTGAAGAATTACATTCATTATATGCACCAACTTCCTTTTTTTTCCAGCTGCAACTGGAAAGAGGCTCCAACCTCCTAGTTTCTTAGGCTACAACCTGAGGGAAGCTCCAACTCGCTAATTCTTTGGCTACAACCAGAAGGATTCTACAACCCCCTATGTTTTCTGGATACAACTGAAAGGTCGCTACAATGACCTATCCTTGCCCCGTCCAACCATCCTAAAGTATAAGTAGAATTATGGAACAACTGTCACACTATCACTGTGAGATATATCGTTGTAAACCTGTGCCAATAAACCATGCATGAACTTGTACCTCAACCTGTAATCAACATGTACCATAAACAAGTGCATCAACCATGCACCAACCTGTACCAAACAATCTGTAATCAACCTATACAATAAAAAAGTGCAACCAACCATGTACCAAGTATGTACCAATCAATATGTACCAACATCATCAGCTATACACCTCATGTATGTGCCAACTCATCAACTACTTGTCTCAACCATGTAATGAACTTGTACCTCAACCAAAATCCCTCATCAATTTCATCATCCAAATATGATTTGTAACTTTGTAATAGACCTGGTGTCTATGATCACATACCTTCAAACCTTACTTAACTTTAACAATAAGAGACTATCATTTTCATCAAACTTTTCTTTAGTCTCACATGACTAGTTTTGGATTAGTCAGCAACCCTAACTTGAAATAATCATAACATTGTACCTTTAATGAATAAATATCTAAAACTGATGCACAATTTTCTTCACTATGTTTTATGCAATTCCTCCAAGTGTCACTACTTGGAACCTCTCATAAAAGGAGTTATACTAAAAATGACATACCTTGCTGAATTCTGGCTTATTCTAGAGAGCGACCTTGTAGAGTGTGTTCCGCATGGAATATTTCTTGAATTGATATGAAACTATTAAAAAACATACTAAAGAATTTAATCTAACCAAAACATTTAGTCTTACTTAATTTGGATCTGTTATGAAGAAGTTATGACGTTTTTACCCGAAACATCTATTTTTGACTAGTTTCAGGACTAGCCACAAACCCTATTTTCCACAGAGTGTAACTCCAAAAATACAACAACCCACATTCTGAATTTTTTACCACTGATACTTGGATATGTTTTCTCAATGGAATATAAATTTCATGGTCTGAATCATTATAGAAAAAAATGTTATTGCGAAAATGGTGAGATGACATGTAAATAACATACCTTAGAAAACATCATCAAAAGAATTTATCCTTCCTTGAATTTTGGCCTTTTTTTCTTCACCTTTCCTTAGAAATTAGACTTAGATATCCTTTGGTTACCTCAGAAACATATAGGTATTCAATATGCTCAAGTTTTTCTTAAATGAGAGAGCCTTCCCTCTTATTTATACTCTCCAAGTAGCTTCCTTAAAAACATCTTCTAGGTCACTTTGCCCACTTTTGTTATTTTTAGGGTTAACCCACTTCTAATTTCTTAAATTACTTTGACTACTTTGACCTTTTGGGGCTTTTAGATGACATAAGAGGGTCCTCCAAATTCGTAAGGCCATAACTATCAAATCGTGAGGAGTTATGTGACCTTCCACATACCACCAGAAATGGAATGACATGTACCATACATATATAATAGTATTACTTGAAAATATATCAAAACTCATACTGTTATCCATCAAACAAACTTGGGTCCATTACCCAACCCTGGATTCTCCAACTTCTCATGGACATAACTCTATAACCATGAGGAGTTATTTGACATTCCACATACCACTGGAAATGGAATGAAAAGAAATATCCATATAGGATATTTTCACTGAAAAATTCATTGACCTTCATCTCATTATTCCACAAATAAGCATGGGTTCTCTAACCATACTTCTAGGATAACTCAATCTACAAAGCATCTTCCCATGAGGGATTTCACCATAAGGGGAAAAATTTGGAGTTTTTCCATATGTACTTATTATCAACCATGACAAAACAATAATGAGTCATATTTACATAAAAAAAACTTGGGTACATTACCCAAACCTTTGTGCTACCGGGCTTTATTCAAGGGTTGACATCAATAACAACTAACCTTAATCAACACACTTCCCTAGTGGGTAAATAGGTCCCATGAAATCAATGGACCATTTCTCAAATGCTTGTAAGGTTATCTAAGGTGCTAAAGGCATCTCATCCCTTCTGGAAGGTTTCCCAACTTTATGGCATACATTGTAGGCTCTGTAGTATTCCTTAGCGTCTTTATGTAAAGTGGGCCACTAGAGGCCAGCTCTAAGAACCTTTTGCATTGTTTCTTTTCTTGCATAATGTTCTCCTGCAATTCCTTCTTGTGATTCTTCCATAATCAATGGTATTTTTCCCTCCATAACACATCTTCTCAAGATCTCATCAGGTCCCATCTTATATAGTTGTCCAGCTATAAGTAAAAAAATTATAAACAAGCTACCAACTGTTTCTTTTGAATCACTATGTATTTGAGAGGTGCCATTCTTATAGATAGGAACTAGAATATCTTGATGAAATTATCATAAACCTTTTAGATGGCTAGAAACTGTGCATTTGGTAGTGTATCCTCCAAGATAGTAGGTTCCTCTTCATGTTCTATCCTAGACAAGTGGTTTGGTTCCTTGTTCATTTTCCCTGGCTTGACCACAATATCAAAATCATATTCTTGAAATAACATAATCCATATGCATATCCTTTCCCCCAACACTGGCTTATTGAGTAGGTATTTCAATGCAAAGTTATTACTAAACATCTTAAAGTGTCCTCCCAGCACATACACCATGGCTAGGCCTTCTCTCTTAGTGGTAGTGTAATTTATCTCAGTTGTAGAGAGCTTCTTGCTAGCAAAGGCTAATGGTTGGTCGATATCTCCTACTCCTAGTTGTGCTAACACTAATCCTAATGCAATAGATGATGCATCAACGTGCACATGGAATTCCTTACTCAAATCTAGGAAAACCAGAATAGGCACAGTGACCATTTTCTATTTTAGTGTGTCGAAGCTTCACTGACATTCCTCTGACCATTGAAACTAACAATATTTCTTTAAAAGCTTCTCCATGGGTGTTTTTATCTGTACATATCCCTTGATGAAATTTCTGTAGTATCCCTCATGTCTTAGTGTAGTGCACACCTGTCTTACTGAAGTAGGAGGGGGTAGATCAACAATGATGGAAATCTTGGAAGGATCTACCAACAACCCTTGCTTACACACAATATGGCCTAACAACACTCCAAAGGGTGAAAATAATATGCACTTCTTTAGGTTTAGGGAAATATGACATTGCTTGCACTTATCCAACATTAGTCTTAAACATTCAATATGATTTTGAAATAAGCTAAAAACAGTCCAATCATCAAAATATGCTTCCAGAAAGTTATGTAGAAATTCCTTGAATGCTTCGAACACCACTCTAGAAAAGATGGTTGGTGCATTCTTCAATCCAAAAGGAAACACTTTGTATTGGTAGGATCCCAATTGTTTTTCAAATGTGGTCTTATGGTGATATTCCTTGGCAATCATGATCTGGTGATAACTTGAAAGTCCATCTGTGAAGGAGTAAACTTCCTGTCCTCCCACATTATCTAATACTTCGTCAGTAAAAGGTGTAGGGAATGGATCATGTAAACATGAATCATTCAGTTTCCTCAATTCTATACATATTCTCATCTCTCCTATTTTCTTATCTTGAACCACCATAGGGATAATCCATTCTGACTCTTCAACATGTTCTATGATTCCTTCTTCCAACATTCTCTCTAATTTAATCTTGACTTTCTGTTTATATTTGGGATTAAGTCTGTAAGGTCTTTGATTGACTGGCCTATCATTTGGTTTCAAGGGGATATTCATTTCTCCAGGGGCCCTTTTATTCCCTTCCTGTCAGTGAAATTGGTTGGGAACAAGTCTTGATATTCATGCAGTAATTATGTGATCTTATCAATGGTGGCATCATCCCAATAATATCCAACATTTGTTGTAACATCCCCAACAACCTATTGGCACAGGGGAAGACCCAGGGTTCAACACTTCAGCAACATACCAACAGAAACCTATTGTAATCCCTACATGATATCGCTATTTGAATGACAAATGACACTTTCTATAGCTGCCTTCACCTCATCTTGTAAATATTTTCATTTTGAGATGATTACTGGATTATAATAGATGATGGTTAATTATTTAGAGTTCACATTTTCGTTTTGTTTTCATGTTTGACTCATGACTGAAAGCATGAATCAAACATGAAAACTTAGATTCATTTTATATTCCTATACAAAACATTCTTTTAAAGGGCCATGAAGCTTATATCCATTCTATATCTAACACTTGAATGACCTACCTTTTGAATGTTTTGACTAGTGATATGATTTCTATGTATTTAGCTGGTTTGCATTTGATTTGTTTGTGTTGATATATTTAAACCCTTTGCAAGAAACTATGGTCATGTTAGTCATGAGAATTAATGTGCAATTATTGCACCTTGTACTTAATCCTTTTGCTAACAGAGTAAATTTATAAGATTTTCATTATGGGTTAAGGGTTTTTGTCATGCTCTGTATGTGAGGTTTTCACTACTAGGATTTCCCAAGACTCAATGACCGAACCCTCGATGCTCATACTATGATTTCACATGGGTTTCGCTTGGTTTGTTTCCATTTTATCCACTTAGATTTGTTCCTTTTACTCTTGCCATCTAAACCCAGAGCTATCTTGAGCCGCCCCTATTACAGTCCAGTCATATTTTTAATGGCTCTTGTTGTCCAAATAGAGTCGAATGGCTCTCAATAATTTCTATCTCATGATGATAAAATCAAAGATTTAAAAGGTCAGGGCTGGGATGCCTTCATCAAAAGGTTTGAAGGGTATAACCTTCATGTGGCTAAGGAATTTGTGCAGACGTTTGATGGGTATAGGGAGAAAATTGGAGATATCCAGTTGGAGGTAACTGAAGAGTTTGTAACTAAATCTATAAGGCTTCCATCCATTGGTGATAAGTGGTTCAAGAACTCAAAAATCGAAGAAGTGCCATGGAGCCTCTTCATGAACTCCAGGAAAATCGATTGTTGCGAGAAAGGTATCCCTATTTCTTTGATTAAGTGTAGGTGGCATGGTCTACTATTGATCTTTAAATAGTTTGTGACCTGTGAGGGTTATTATGGTCTAGTTTTTCTCTATCATATACGATTGCTTATGCACTTCATAGGTTTTCATTTGAATTTTCCTTTCTATTTTCTAAGAAGCCTGTACAAGATGTCTAAAAGGTATAAAAAATAGAGCCTTGACTCTAGTATTTTCCACCATGGCTTGATCAAAATTCTGTTAACTCACCACTTGACAACCATAGGTGATTGTTGGGATGGATTTTTAGCGAGAAATGGTTTTGTTTCTACCATTCCTGTAGAAGGCCCTAATTCGGGTGAACCATTGGTGAAAAAACAATTTAACATTTCGAATAATGAGCCTGATAAAAACCCTCTCGACAAGTTAATGCCCATTCAATCCCCACATGAGGAAAAGGATGTTATTTTTGAGTTGAATGAACCTCCTGTGCCTAAATTGGATACCTACCATAACGCCATTGTGAAACCCTGTGTTGACGAATCTCGCAAATAATTAAAACAAACACACACAGTGTTAGGGTTTTGAAATAAAAGAGTTGGTCCGATGATTTTGAGAAGGTTAAGAAATCAAACTAAACCTCATTTGAGCTCGATCAACCCGATCAAGGTCAATGAGGTCTCAGATCCTGAAATTGAAGATTTCCTATTAGAAGAAGATCTAGATTGTCAAAGATCTGATCCTGCTCAACTGTATGACTTTGTTAATAATCTTCCACCATGTCTCAATGGAAACGATGGGTTCAATGGTATTAGGATTGGTCAAGGGCACGTAACAGTTATTGTTGATACAACCAGACTTGATTGTACACTTCACCAACATATCACTCCTCTTGTGCAATGTGAGGTCTAACTACATTGGATTGAATGATACTATAATGATATTCCCATCCTCCAAGATTGAATTAAAATACTCACAAATCATAGTAGATTACTGAGCAAAGAAAATCATGACCTCAGATAAAACGAGGAGCGACAAGATAAAATTCTTAAGAAGACAGGTAACATTGTGATAAAAAAACGTAGACAGTGTTAATGCCATAATCAATTCCGAGCTATTCTTATCCATTTTTAGTCATTGGTTGAAATGGTAAAATGGTTTTTATCTCTTATTACATTCATGTTATCTTTTTTAATCAAATCGGTTTAAAACTATATTTATTTTACCAATATAAGACTGGCTACATAATCTTTCGATTCTGTAGACAAGTCATTTTTAAATAAAAAATTAGTAATTGGTTGTTAATAAATTATCTAACTTGTTCCTGTTTCGTTTTCAGAACATTGTAGATCTTGATGCTGATTTTTTGAGGTGGAACATGTTCGATTTAGATCATTATAGCCTCTTTCCTATTTATTTTGTAAAGAAATAAAAAAAATATTAATTTTTGAAAATAAACAATTCAGTTATGCGTGGTTGTATGCCCTCCTTTTTTGTAATATTTTGATGTCATGAGATCTGATCCTATCCTAGTAGATAGGAAAATGAGATCTCAAAAAACTTTAAATGCTCTGCATTTTGTAAATGAAGTCATCTTGGCCTGGAACCAATGATGGACGAATGATTTTCAGGACTTAATGGAACAACGTACAACATTTCAGCTTTAGTCCATTGTGAATGTTGTTTCATTGATGTTTTGTTTTCTTTAATCTTCGGATTTTGATATGTTGTGTATATTTAGTCTCAATGACATGTTATGTTCCATGATGTTCATGATATAGATGTTGTTCATGATTTGTTGTTCCATATATTGTGACTATGATCATCGTATCAATTATAATATCAAGATTTTTCTTTAATGTTTAGTTTATGAATGAAATGAATGTATTGCATAAAGATTTATCTGAATGTAATCATTTGCAATTATAAGATCACAAGATTAATATGTGTTCCCTTTTATGTTCATAAATCTCGGCTGCCAATACATTCTTTGAATTTATTCAGGAAAATTTCAGTATAAGCCTATTGCAGATTTCTTTGATAGGTGGGGCAGCTGGATGCTCTTGATTCATACAGAGGCATGGACACATTTAACAAACTAATATCAGGTTTTCTTCTCTGCTTCTAATTTCTATCATTTTATGTATTAGTGAAACATGAAAGTTTAGATTGGCTTTGACCATATGTACATCTTTGTTTCATAACTTAGTTAATTCAATTTTTGTTAGATTTATAATTAGAAAACAAAAAAATATTCAAATGTGATTTCTTTATCTGCTTCTCAAAAACAATTATATTTACATTAATTTCGTAAGTTTCCATTAAAACTTGCAACCTGTAAATCCTGTCTGTTAGTGATATTTTTTATGTTTTCTTTGTCTGCTTAAATACATTTATAATAATTATATTAGAGTATATGTATATATTGTAGTTTTAACATCAGTTAGTTTATTCCCTTTTTTTATTTTAGGACTTTAGGTTGGCTAACAGATCCATTAAACCCATCAGAAAAGGTTATGTCAAAGGGCATGGGTTATTTAGATAACCCTGGACCAGACCTGTTCTTCCAGTTGACAGCTTGTCAATTTTTCCCATCAATAAATGGCGCTAGAAGGAGGGCCTGATTTCAATTGATGGCACATGGAAGTCGTAAGACTCCTCCGCCACATACTCACCTCCCTATCATAACACGTAGTCATTTAGAAAACATTGTTACGCTTGAAACAACAACTACCTCAAACGATAATCTTGAGTTTCCCATTGAACCAGTGACACCAACTCCTCAAGGGGTCGATGTATAAGAAATTGTTTGTCAATCACTTATAAGGACACATAGTGCCTTGTCCCATATTAGACAACCTAGTAGGCCACTTAATCAACCTTTAGATTTCTCTGATATCAGAGAACAACTTGAAGGAACTGATCTACTTTTAAATCCTTTAGGAGATAATACTACATATCCTGTCGAAACACCTACTCTCGGAGTTGGAGGATCTGGTATCCTACCTTTCCCACCTGGTTCATATCCATCCTCTTTGGGAGGAGAGTCATCTGACGAAGGTAGTTCCTCATCTGAGCCATCTCAGCCTTCGACACCACCAACACCCATGGAAAACCAAAACAATCCCGCCATACCTTGGCTTGATCAAGATGTCGTGGTTGTACATGGACCTCAACACCCATTGCCAAAACACTCAGAGAAATGGTTGCCTAAATTTGATCTAGATTCTAAGAAATCTATTGAAGATCACATAAATAAGTTTATGTTGGCCATTAGACTCCTAAGTGTAGAGCATGAAGACATAGTATGTAGACTCTTTCCTTATACATTCGAGAGCAATGCCTCCATGTGGTATTTTTCCCAACAACCCCAAACCATTGTCTCCTGGGAGAAGTTTGAAACCTGTTTCTTAGAGAAGTTTGGAGATGATAAATCTCTTGAAGTATCGGTTATGGAGCTCTCCAGCCTAAAAATGTACCCAAAGGAGAAAGTAAAAGATTTTAACCAGAGATTTCTTACGTTAAAGAATCAAATTCCCACAGATTAAATTCCCGCTAAAAGTCTAATTGTTGCCTATTACACCAAATCTCTACACAACAACATAAAAATTTGGGTCAAAAGGTCTAAGAATAACACACTGTTGGAAGCCTTTGAGGAGGCAAGCCAAATCATAAAGGATATATTAAACTTGAAAGATAATGTCAATACTGAAGATGAAACAACTTCATCCTCTAAAAAGAAAATAGAAATCCTTAATAGGCTTCCCTAAGCCAACAGTCAGCCTGAAAATTTAGACTTAGAAAGCTTGTAGACAACTTTTGAAAAACTATCAAATCAAGTCATGGACTTGAAGAGATCAGCCAAGGAGGCATCCTCAAGAAAAATAAGTTTTAAACCTCCTTTCAGAAAACCTTTTCCTCCCAATCAGCCAAATCCGACCACTGAAGGTCTCAATTTTGAAAGCTTGCAGTGCACTTTGAAAACTATTCTAGAAGCACATGATAATCCTTCTTCAGCCCCTCCTGAAATTTATGAATATGTAGCTGAGTAAGAAGTAATAGAAGAAGAAGATTCATCTCCCAATATCTTCAAACATTTCTCTGACAATATGTTCCAAGCAAACTTTGAAATTGTCCACCCTTACAACATAAGAAGAAAAACATAGAGAAAACCTTCTTCTGAAGTGAGTAATAATGTTCCTTCAAAATAGTCGAAACAAGATGAAATAAAATAGAGTTTAGCAGCCCTAGTTTTAGAATATGACTTAATTGAAGATCTAAAAAAACTAAGGGCTAGTATTTTTGTTTTTGAGATTTTGAAATTTCCTCTTATTTTGTAGAAAATGCTTCAAAGTATCACATAAAATAGTAAGAAAAGTGATCCTAGCAACAAGAAAACTACAGAAATTAGTTCTAAAACAACAAAAAAGATCCCTACTAAAATGACATATGAACCTCCAAATAAAAGGGATGCAGCTGAAAAAACTATATCAAATATAGATAAAATTGTTTCAGGGACAACGACAAAAAATCAACAGAATTTTGTCGTTAGCACTCGTAAAAATGTCCCTCCTTTCTTGTTAACTTTTGAAATTTTCAATAGAAATGTACATAATTGCATTGTATATTTCAACACATCATCAAATGTGATGCCTTTATCTATTTTTAAAAAAATCAACGCAAAATTTCAACCTTCTAATCTCAAAGTCATTCAGCTTGATCGGATGAACGTTAAGGTAATTGGTGAACTTAAGAATGTTTTGGTTAGGTTATCTTCTAATCCTAAGGTTCACCAAATTATTGACATCATTATTGTTGACATCCTTGAATTCTATGGTTTTTTTTAAGTAGGGATTGGTCCAAAAAACTGCATGGTTACTTTTCCACTGCTTGGTCTCATTTGTGGCTACTAGAAAATGGAAAGCCTAATAAAACTAGGATAAATCATGAATGCTATCTCAAGCACACTGTGACATATCTAAATTATGCAAAAGAACCATTTACTGCATCTACTAATTCATTTGAAATGCAGAGAATGAACACCTTCTTTGGTAACTTCATGACCGATATTTCCCCTTTCACTGATCCTGGGAAACAATCAGAACTTATGACCTGTACTTAGTCATCAACTTCGCTAAGTGTGTCAAACACTGTTGATGATGCTCAAATCTGGTCATTGTACTTTGACGGATCCAAATCCAAAGAAGGAGTCGGTGCAGGATGTGTACTCATTGATCCCACATGTAATAAAACTTTCATTGCCTATCAATTAGAGTTCGAGTGCATTAATAACACCACTGAATATGAAGCAATTTTACAAGATCTTAGGAAATATCTGGATATGGATGATGCAGGAGCATCGCCAACATATCATGCGAGACAGCGTGGAAGCGGAAGACAGATGGATAAGCCAGCGCAAATTTTGAAATTGCCTTGGAAATTGTTGTGCAAATCTTAAATGAAGCCATTAAGATAAGGCGCACTTGTATATTTTAATGGACCTTGAGCCTTTAAGCTCTCGTCCTTAGGTAGATAGTCGGCATTTAATATAGTTAATGCTAGTAGATAGGAATTTAATTCTAGAATTGATAGCTTTAGAGTCCAAGAGGGAAAACGGATATAGACACCCTCATTGTATCATTGTAACATAATTCATAAGTAGGAAGAGAAAGAGCATGCAGAGAACTGTGTAGAGAACATCCATGTACTGATATTTGAATTAATAGAAGAAGCTTTGATTCAAATTCATGGTTATGTGTCTATTCTCTGTATTGATGTTATGCTCATGAATGTTTGCTTCCAGTTATACATTTGCTTTTATATGCTGTGTATGCGATTTCATGTATGAATTGAAATCTAAGAGGGTGAAAGGATGAGTTTCAATTGTGTCTCTATTTGAGCCAGAGGATTCCTGCAAGGAGTGTAGTTGAATTGTCCACAAGAAGTGCGTTGACAGAAGGATTCAATTAGAGATAGCTTTTTTTCTCATTTCCTCGAAGGTGCAGTTAGGCACAATGTTGTACAAGGAGTGCACAGGCCAAGTAAAAGTCTCAGGGTTGCGAACTTGAGTAAGGAATTGAAAGACTGCTACTGCAGGAGTGTGCAGGGTTGAGAGACTTCAACACTTAGACGTCATTGAAGGTTTGCCGCAAGGAGTGCACACAAGACGTTTTCTGAAGGACTTGAGAGTCGAGAACAAGCTTAGGAGGTATAGAACCTTGATTAATTACCAAGGGAAAGCACAGGGAGTTGGTGCCTTGAAAGCTTGCAAGAAGCGTCACAGGTTTGTGAGAACGCAGACGAGTTTGTGGAGAGGAACACAATCGTTTCACAGAATCATCAAAGGAAGAATGGACGGTCGAAATCCTCTGAGGAGATTTCGCAAAGTTCCGAGGGTTGTTGGATCTTGTGGAGGTGCAAGGAGGTTACGGCGAGAACGTCTGAAGGTTAAAGATTAGGAGGGGTAGATCTGTCGATCCCGAGTCACAAGGACTATTGGATCTACACGTGATATCGTGTATCAGGGATTCATGAGTTGAAGCTCCAAG
Organism: Picea engelmannii; assembly: GCA_009831015.1. NCBI lineage: Eukaryota > Viridiplantae > Streptophyta > Pinopsida > Pinales > Pinaceae > Picea > Picea engelmannii. The sequence continues at coordinate 364,544 of ML806791.1, read as the reverse complement.
TTGTTGTAGCAAGAATTGCGATATCGCAATCTTTGATATCCCGACAAGCCCAGAACTGTCCGTCAATTTGGACGCGTGTCAGAAGATTCAAGGAAGTCAGAGTTTGGGCATTGGGGATTTCAGAGATAAGCTTCTCTTGTAGTTTGGAATCACAAAACGTGAAATCCCGATGGGAGAATTGTGTGGGCCACAACAGGAGTTAGTGGAGGACAGGTGGTGTACCATATCGAGGATCGGGAAAAGGCAATTCTTGAATCCATTGACATCAGGATTTGCGATCTCGTGAATTCTGAAATCCCGATAGTAGTAACGAGGGGTGGAAAAGTCAATTCGTACATGTTCATCAGAGTTTCGCCACGTCAGTTATCGGGAGTCGGTAAATCAAAGTGCTCGATATCGTGAGGGGTGAAACCATGATAAGAGAAGTTTTGATATAGATGAAAAGAGGTCAGCATTGACTGAGGCATCAGATCTCAGGGATTCGAGAGCCCAACACTCAACCTTTGGACTCGTGAAGTCGCGAGTTTCGAATCCCCACTAAGTAAAGGAAGGGGGATCACCTGAAGAGATCTGTGGGAGAATATTTCCCAACAAGGAAATAGAAGAGCTATTTAAGAGTTCTTCAGGCCGTGAGAAGAAGAAAATCCTGTGAGAGCGGGAGTGCCTGTGGGTGCGGCTGCGTCAATGGATGTATGAAATTTAATTCTATTTAGTGATTTAGAAATCAATGTCAGAAAGGTAAGAAACTCCATACATTGCTTGTCACCACATTTGAAAAGTTACCAAACAGAGGTATGGAGTTTAATGCAAAAATTCTTAGCATTTAACATAAGTTCCATTCCTAGACTAAGTAATTCGAAGGTTGATATATTGGATAATGTTGCTTCTAAACTATTTCCCACAGAAGGTCTTTCTCCTAATGCATTTTTGATTGAATTGTTATTCAGGCCATCGATCCCAGACAACATCACCAATTGAAGAGTGCTCGACAATGACAAGTAGATCATCAACTTCTTGCATATGGAGGACACCTTGCAAGGTGCCATTATTGATGAGGGCATTTACGATTAAAACCTCTGCAACTTCATGGTAATATCAGATCCTAGATATTCTGAATCGACGTTCAATATGGTAAACTCTATTCCCAGAACTGTTTTAAGACTATAGATGTTTTATGACTTGCATGATAAGTTTAGAGGACTAGCTAATTGTAAATCGAACAGTTCTTCTTTGACTTGTGAGATGGTAAATTTAGGGACTAAGGAAAATCCTCAAAATATTAATTTGGGAATGGGATGCTCCGAGCAAGAACGATCTACCTTTGTTAAATTTTTTAAATAATTTAAAGACATTTTTTCTTGGACATATGATGATTTGAAAACATTTGACCCTAATATAATACAACATGTCATCCCCATGAAACCACAAACTCAGCCTTTTTAGTGAAAATGAAGAAAGATGCACCCCAAATTAGAGCCCATTTTCAAGAAAGAACCGAATAAACTACTAAATGCAAAGATAATTTTCCCAATGAGACACACACAATAGGTGTCTAATCTAGTTCCTGTAAGGAAGAAAAGTGGTGAAATTTGACTCTGTGTTGACTTTCATAACTTGAACCGAGCATATGATAAATACAACTATCTTGTTCCTCCAATGGAACAAATCCTTCAGCAGGTATCTAGTTTAGAAAACTATCTCTACTAGATGGTTTTTCAGGATATAACCAGGTCCTCATGTCTCCCCAATATCAACTCAAGACCACTTTACGTACCCCATGGGGGACTTATTCTTATAGGAATATTCCTTTTGGGCTCACAAATGTTGAAGCCACTTTCCAGATAGCAATGGACATTGCTTTTCATGGTCTCATAAATCAATCAGTAGTGGTCTATCTTGATGACGTTACCGTTTTTTCTAAAAACAAGAAAGATCACTTATCTCACCTTAGGGCTATCCTAGAACGATGTTGCAAGTATGGCATATCTCTCAACCCTAAGAAATCAGTGTTTTTGGTAGATCAAGGAAAATTACTTGGGTTCATAGTATCCAAAGATAGAATGATTATTGACTCGAAAAGAACCCAAGCTATTGCTAAATTCTCCCCTCCCTCTTCCAAAAATTCCATGCAATCCTTTTTAGGCAAAATTAACTTCGTTAGAAGATTTGTCCCAAGTTTCTCAGAAATGGTAAGGCCTTTAAAAAATTTAATTAAAAAGGATGTTCAGTATCATTGGGGACCCCAAGAAAGTCAAGCTTTTGATTCTACTAGAAAATAAATAGTAGAAGCTCCTTCCTTGATGAGCCCTGATTTTTCCCAAGATTTCACTCTTTACACTTTCACCTCTGATCAATCTTATGTTGTTGTGTTGACACAAAAGAATGTCAAATGCAATGAAATACCCATTTTCTTCATGAGCTCAGCCTTAAAAGGAGAAAAAATAAATTACCTAGCTATAGATCAACAGGCATATGTTGTTTTTAAAGAAGTGAAACACTTCCAGTCATATCTGCTGAAATCTAGAACTAAAGTCATTATTCCTTACCCCGTTGTGAGAAAATTGTTAGTACAAAAGTAATTGGGAGAAAAACAGAAAAAATGGATGACATTGTTACAATAATATGACCTCAAAATAACCCCTGCACAAATTGTTAGAGGTCAAGACCTGTGTAAACTAGTCGTTGATTCAGTTAAAGAACATGAAAGTCAAATTAACACTCAAACTGTAAATCAAAATAATGGAAAACAAATCAGCTATACACAAGTTGTTGCTAATTCTTGGTGTGATGATATCAAATCTTATTTAACACATGGATCTTATCCTCTCTCTATTGATCCTAGAAATAGAAGAGCACTCAGGTTGAAATCTGCATATTTTTCAGTTCCTAAATGATGTATTGTTTTGAAATAATTTCGATGGTTTTCTTATGCGTTGTTTGGAAAAATATGAAGCAGAGAAAGTAATATCTGAACTTCATGCAAGTGAAGCTGGTGGAAACTTCAGTGGATACACCACTTCTCACAAAGTTTTGAGAGTCGAGTACTATTGACCCACATTATTTAAATATGCTCATGCATTGTGTCATAAATGCATAATCTGCCAAAAGGTTGTTGGATGAGTAAAAAAGGTGTCATTCCCTTTGCATCCTATTACTATAGATTCACCTTTTCAGCAATGGGGTATTGACATCATAGGAACAATTAACCCTTCTTCCTCACAACAACATAAATATATCATTACGACAATGAATTATTTTACCAGATGGTCCGAAGATGCACCTTTAAAAGTGGTAAACACGAATCAAGTAGTATATTTCCTTAATTCAAATATCATTACTAGATTCAACATTCCCAAATGTTTAGTCTTTGATAACGCATATTATTTCTCATCCCTACATATGAATGTATTCTCTTTATAAAAAGGGATTAAATTTAAATATTTCTCCAGCTACTACCCCCAAGGAAATGGTCTAGAAAAATCAACAAACAAAAATTTGATCAAGAGTACCAAGAGGACAATTTTTGAAAATCACAAGAGCTACCACAATGCATTATTTAACGCACTTTGGGCTGACAGAGTGACACCAAAAACCCATGTTGGTAACTCCCCTTCCTTCCTCATATACAGGAGATAAGTAATCATGCCTCCTCATGTTTTACTTCCATATCTACAATTATCACAGAAAGTCCAAGAAGAGGACTGCCCTCCTCTGGAAATCTGAATTAATGCCTTGTTAAAACTGGAGGAGGTGAGAGAACAAGCGAAGAAGAAGTTGGATCAACATCAACAGATTGTAAAAGTATGGTTTGACTCAAATTCCTCTTCAGAAAGAAACTTTGAGGTAGGATACCTAGTTCTCAAATGGGATAAACCCCATGAAGGAAAAGGGGAACACACCAAGTTCCAAAACCTGTGGTTGGGACCGTTTGTAATCTCTAAAAAACTAGTTCCCATCTCTTTCTGCTTGCACAATTTAGAGGTACAACCAGATAATTTCCCAGTGAATGGAAAATCCCTCAAAAGATACTTCACCTGATGATACCAGATCCACCTCTTTGTACATATCTTTGTTTTTGTTTTAAATTTCTTTTTTGATTCTAGATTTTGGTTCTTTTCATTTTGCTTATTTTTCACTATTTTATGAATAAATTTAGTTTTGTGTCACCATTTAGTTCATGAAAGGAAACCAAAATGTCTCATCATAAAGAAATAGACGTGGTCATTTCAAAGTATCAATGATGTAAATTGCTAAAACTCACACTAGCAAAAAAAGCTTCCTATTCAAAATAGTCTTTCTAGTTTCACTTTATAATCATGAGAAGATACGATCATCATTAAATCTCTTTATGTTGTCCCTTTTTTTAAAAAAACAACTCAAGTATGCCTTCATGTCCTTAAATATTTATTCTTATTAGAAAACTAATTTCAGATCGTGATGAAGGTCTTCAAGAAAAAAATTAAGTTGGAAAATATAATGTGTTTCAGAATCTGAAATTTTTTTCATCACCCCTCTCTTCTGAAGATCATAAATGTCAAACTATAAATAACATCAAGAGAGTTGTGGGAAGTGTTTGTAAACCTGTCGAGATACTAAACAAGTCTGCATGCAATGATTAAATGCATGCATGATGTCAAGACAACTTTGTCAGGGTACTGAATAGGCCTGCTAGCGGCGAAGCAATGTTGGGTTCAAAGAAAATTATCAGGTATAAATTTTTACATTAATCATAAAATGTCCTTCATATTGAATTGATAATTCTTGGACAGGGTGGAGGTGTCAGAGTGGGTTAATTGAAATTCTTGTCGAGGCTATGGACACCTGCTGGAAGCAGTGACCCTGTCGATAGTATTGGAGTCATTTATCTAAAACGTCGTCTCTCTCGTATTAAAACTTGTCACCAGATTGCATTTGGACGAAAAGATATATGACACTAGATTGTGTGATGTTTTTGAGTTTGATTGAGATGCTTGACTTACTGTCGACTGTTCTTTAATTTTAAACCATTCTGATCCATCCTAACATGAATTCTCTGGTTATGTAGAGATAACTACTTCACCCAATAAGTCACCACTATTGGCAACCCTACATGATTTCTCTATTTGAACGACAAACACCACTTTCTGTAGTTGCCTTTACCTCATATTGTAAATATTATCATTTTGAGATGAATACTGGATTATAATAGATGATGGTTAATTCTTTAGAGTTCACATTTTTGTTTTGTTTTCATGTTTGATTCATGATTGAAAACATAAATTAAACATGAAAAATTAGCTTTGTTTTATATTCCTATACAAAAAATTATTTTAAAGGGCCATTAAGCTTATATCCATTCTATATCTAACACTTGAATGACCTACCTTTTGAATGTTTTGACTAGTGATATGATTTCTATGTATTTAGTTGGTTTGCATTTGATTGGTTTTTTTTGATATATTTAAACCCTTTGCAAGAAACTATACTCATGCTAGTCATGAGAATTAATGCGCAATTATCATACCTTGTATTTAATCCTTTTGCTGAGAGAGTAAATTAATAAGATTTTCATTATGGGTTGAGGGTTTTTGTCATGCTCTGTACGCAAGGTTTTCACTACCAGGAGTTCCCAAGCCTCAATGATCGAACCCTTGATGTTCATACTATGACTGCGCAGGGGTTTGTCTTGGGTTGTTTCCATTTTATTGGCTCAGATTTTTTCCTTTTACTCCTGCCATCTAAACCCAGAGCTCTCTTGAGTCGCTCTTGTTACAGTCCAGTCATGTTTTTAATGACTCATGTTGTCTGAATAGAGATGAATGGCTCTCAAGCATTGTTATCTAATGATGATGCAGTTGAATATTTAAAAGGTCAGGGCTGGGATGACTTCATCAAAAGGTTCGAAGGGTATAATCTTTGTGTGGCTAAGGAATTTGCACAGACGTTTGATGGGTAAAGGGAGAAAATTGGAAATATCTAGTTGGAGGTAACTGAAGAGTTTGACAGTGAATGTGTAGCGCTTCCATCCATCAGCAAGAAGTGGTTCAAGAACTTGAAAATCAAAGAAGTGCCATGGAGCCTCTTCATGACCTCTAGGAAAATTGATTATTGTGAGAAAGGTATCCCTATTTCTTTGATTAAGCGTAGGTGGCATGGTCTGCTATTGATCCTTAAATAGTTTGTGACCTGTGAGGGTCGTTATGGTCTAGTTTTTTTCTATCATATATGGTTTCTTATGCACTTTATAGGTTTTTCATTTGAATGTGCCTTTCTATTTGTTAAGAAGCCTGTACAAGATGTCTAAAATGTATAAAAAATAGAGCCTTGACTCTAGTCTTTTCCACTAGATCTTAATCATTGTTAACTCACCACTTGACAACCATAGGCGATTGTTGGTGTTGTTCCTGAGTCTGTACTAAGGCTCAAAGTACAGTGTCAAGGCATCCGAAAAGAGGTAAAAGATGTGAACAGTAATAAAATCTCCTCGGTATTAGAATCTAAGGAAGATTTCTATGTTCCCTACGCCTAGCTTCCAACTG